>JASDQU010011737.1:228421-245592 GCA_032191745.1 Picea mariana
TAGGGAGCCGGAGAGGCTCTGTTCCTAGCTGGCTGGGAGGAAAAGATTCAGTTTTTAGGCAGTTTCAAGCAGTTTGCAACAACAGGAAAGAAGGGACAAACTTCTTCTTCAAGAGGTATTTTCTGGTACTAATTTTGTTCAGAATGAAAGTTATGATATGAATTTATGTATGGAAAATGTGTAATATGTTGTGTAATCGGTTATGTGACCATTTTGGACTGTATAAAATGATAATTTAATATTTAGCTGGTTAATTTGCTAGAACTTCAACATAAATTAGTTAGATTTGTTGTAATGCAAATAGAAATAGAAATTTGATGTCGTGTTCTAAAAAAAAAAAGGTAATTTAGATTATAAACTTACCATTTAATTTTGAAGCCTTAGTGAAGGTTTTTACACATAGCTTATCCAAATTCTACATTCAAACTTGGAAGAAAACATAAATATTGTCTTAAGCTAGTATAGGGTGTTGAGAACAAATCCTGAACATAATCTTCTCATAAACAATACAAAAAGAAACAATATGTGAAACAAGAGAATAACACATTACATCAAGAAGCACTTCATTACATGATCATGACACAAGAATATGGAAACAAAATGTCTTTGTATTCATCCCAAAAATTCATTTATAACATGTTGAATCATCTTTACAATGGATGGTGATTTTTCCATACCATCCTTCCTTTTAGGTCTAACCCTTTGCTTGAATCTCTTGGGTCTAAATATAGATACCAAAACAAATTTCCCCACTCAAAAGGGTCTAATTCTTCATGATAGGAGAAAATCACAAGAAAATCTCCAACTAAACTGAAGACTAGGAAGTCAAAAACTATTTTCCCTTTTTTACTCTAACTGTTTGACTGACTTTAATGACCCTTTAATTAAATTAAAATATTTATGAACAGTTCATATACATTTTATTACATCATCCAAACACATCATAAGGTTAACCACATCTATGGAATTCGAATTTGACCAAGGAATTTGAAAATTTATCATATTGGTAAAATTTCCTGGTAAAAACACAATGAATTTTACAAAAACGTAGTGTGATATTTGAGGGTACTTTTGGAGGCCTTCCCTTGATCATTTTGTGAAACGGATGAGTGTTATGGATAGATGAGGATGTATACTATCCTCCTGAACCATTAAACAATAAAAATAGCCACTCCAAGACATCACAAAACTGATTTTCCCACAACTGGTCTAGAAACACAACGGCTAGGTGAAAACAAGGGCAAAAAGCAATTTTTTCGCCACGTTTTTGACTTTTTGCTGCAAAATTGATACTGACCTGGCCCACCAGTGATATATTTGATATGTACACTTCATAATATATTCATTCATGCTGATAAAAGTGAATTTGGATCCTCTAGAAAAAAGTGTACCGTGGGCTCGCTACACTTCTGTAGATGATATTGATGCCAAAACTTGCAAAACTTTCTCTAAAAACTAGGGGTCAAATACGAGATGATATATCTTTAACAATAAGGAATTTTCTAAAAATGAGAGAGGTTTTTGTTCTTTGGTATGTTTGGAACAAAAAACTCCTCCCTTTTTCAAAAATAATTTCTCATTTGTTCACATTTAATTTTGAATTTGGTCAGTAAAACCTCTAGAAGCGTAGCGACCATACAACAGAAATGTAGCACCATTTCAAAAGGATGTTTGGAGGCTTTCCTAGAGTTGTTTTGGGTTGAAATCGAAATGGTTGGAAATATGGATATGTCTACTACACAATAGAGTCATTAATAATTGAAAACCCTTGCTCCAAACCCCTGAAAAACTATCTTGAAGTAAAGTTGTCCAAAAGTGCATCAACCCACCTGTAGCAACTGTATTTTGGGAATCTCTCTTGAATCATAATACCTGTGTATAAACTAAAGGAGGTTTTTGTTCCTTTGTTTATTATTGACAAAAAACTCTTTCACTTTTGTCAAATTCAGCTTCATTTAGTCAGAACCTTATTTTGAATCAAAATTGTCCCTATGTACAACAAATGACCACAAAACCCTAAAAATCTTGCCAATCACCTCCTTATCTTTGATATCTGATGCTTGGTGTCTCTGGTTTCCTTCCTCACGACCTTCTCCAAGTTCCCATGATTTCAGTTTGCATGATAGAAAACCTTGTTCTGATAAGGGGGAAAGGGATAGGGTAAACTTTGGGAAAATAGAGGAAACGAGATTATGAAGTTAATGATGACCCACTAACTCAATTGATGACTCATTATATGATGGAAATGACCATGAATGATAAATACCATAAGAAGATGGAGAGAGAAGTGAAATCAACTGAGCCAAGCAAGCCAGGGGTCTTCATCACGAGAGAAATGCTAGATAGATAGTTAAAGAATCAAATCACCTATGATTATAGGACCCCTAACAGGGTTGATGGCTTGAACATTCATTAACCATGGCTAGGTGCGCACAATGTTCATAGGTGGTGCACGCTTTGTGCTCCATAACCCAAATATATTTTGAGCATGTGCAAGCTTAAGGGTCTATGGCCAAAAACATTTAAGAGGTTATTATATATCAATGGCTCACCTTTAATATTTACAAGCTTAATGGGGTCTATAAAAACCCAATAACCATAATCTTTGATGGTTGAGATCATAATGGGGATTGTGGCCAACCAACCATCTAGGCATAGGCCATGGAGTAGATTACTTTCAATAATTTTCCATAAAGAGTTAGGGGAAAAAAGAGGAAATTAGGTCATTGTTATTTAATAATATGACCTTGATATTAGCCCAACAAAGCTATTCAAACATCAAGGCCTTTATCAGCTAGTCATTGAAGCACAATATGGTGAGAAAGAAGAAGGTTGGGATAATGAAGCTTTGATGTATTATGATACTTACCTCATCCCATCCACCACTAATAATTGCACCATGATATTAAATTTAATCTATAGCATAGTGTTGACGCTTAAAATCGCAACGATGAATACTGCTCGCAAATGATTGCCAAGCTCTATTTTTTATTTCTAATAATAATAATAATAATTAACTAGTACGTGGGACCCCCTTGTTGACTAGTGGCGCTATGATGCATGTGTTACACTTATATGTTTGTTTTTGTTATAATCATGCCTACACAATCTTCTACAGTTGATGATTCAAGTCATAGTTTTATTCATTATTGCAACATGGTTGGTTAACTATGTTATTGTTAGATGGTTTGATGGTCGCTCACAACTTATGGCGGTGTTATGGATATAAGGATTATTCTGTTACAGGTTTTATGTTTATACATTAAGCATTGATTAATGATTTTACATATGATTTTATGCAAAGGATGATTTGGGAGCTTGAACAAAAACAAAAAGGAAAAAAAACTATGAACAAGTCCTAAGGTTATTTGCAATGTTGACAAATGAAGGGTGATAGACTTAGCTGCTAGACTTATCCTCTTGATTAAAGGATTATGTTGAAGCATATATGATAATGTTGTAGCATATGGTTGTTGTTAAAGTTTTGATATGATTTGGGGTGACACACTATGCAATGGACATAGCAATGGATAGTTGTTTTAATTAATGGTTAATGTTATGGTGTATGGGCTGGCTCGTACGTTGAATTGAATAAGGCTGGGGAAGGAAGCAACGTGCATTTACTACACATCACTCCAAACCACCCTCGAACCTGTTACCCTAGCCATAGTTGCATTTGGTTTTTCGGCTCTGGTGGTTGTGGAGGCTCTCTGATTTCTGGTTGTGAAAAGAAAATACAGTCCAACTCTTCCCTCAAGCGAGTTTTTCCAGGTATGGCTCCTTTATTTTCCATCCATGATGTTCCCTCTGTGTTATGAATCAATTTTTTTGGATCAGAAATGCATGAGGTCTTGTTTTTATTAATTTTTGACTGTGTATCAGTGTTGTGCTTATGGTTTCTTCTATGAATACTCTGGATTGTTGGCGTTTTAAAGAAAAAGGAACAGAGTTTATTGTTGTGTGAACCCTATGCATTGTTATTGGTTTAAAACATGTTGGTCATCTTGGGGTTTTACTTTGGTTCTCTGTGAAAAATTATGATAATGGTGTAATAAGCTCCGAGTTAGGTGCGTGGGTTTTACAAAAAACTTGGTGTTAAATGTTGTCAGTCCTTTTTGTCTCGGTCAATGTTATGTTTCGTTCCTCCGGTTGCAATGCAAATGTTAAGAGTTGAAGTGATCTCGCTTTATTCTGGCCGAACCCTGAGCTATCTTTTGTCGTGGAATTTCCTTCACTATCACTGTTGCTGAAGCATTGCATAGTCGAGTCTTGGGCATCACCCATAATTTTAAATGGAGGTTGTTTAGTTTTGGTTGGCCACAAGTTGAGTTTGGGCATTCTCCCCATAGTATTCTAAACATTCTCTTCCTCTCGTCTCTGTTGAAGTGGCTGAATGTTATTTTTTTTGGGTAACCCTTACTGCCAAGATTTTGGGTTAAATAGTATGCGTCTATGGTGATTTTAAAAGGCATGTGCTCTCTTTTTTTTCAAAGAGTCTTCCTTGATTGAGCCATCTCTTGTTACCTCTCTACAAATTTTTTTTTTAAAAGAGACCACAGGTTATCTGCATCCCCAAGGACTTGCAATTTGGTCGAGCTAATTACTCTTACCTCATTGTTGGGTTAATCCCTAACATGATCTTAGTCTCGTTTTAATCCTGTCAAGATTAAAAGAGACACATGTATGTGCCTGGTTTGTTGAGAACGACTTGGTTTTGGTCTATTGAGCATGACTTGGTTCTGCTGAGCTCGACTTATTTATGTTTCTCCTTAGACACTTTTTGTCTCTGTCAATTGTTGGGTAATTCTTCTATAAAATAAATTTAAAACTCTGTATGACAGTGATAAAAGATATGACACAAAAATAGGTGGCAGTTGATATTTTTGGTATTGATTGCATAGTTAGTTAGTTATTGTTGAGCAGTACTCGTGTTTTATTCCCTGTCATGCTACCACTTTTTCGCTCATTACAATCCCTCCAGATGTCCCATGAACCCTATTTCACCCCCTTTTCACTTGGCAATTATTAAATAATTTATTATGGATTGAATTGCATGGGTCTTATGTCAATTTATGAGCCAAACGTTGTTTCATATAAACAAAATGTCATGTATGGTCTATTAAGGGCTAGTTACTAATGAATTGCTGCATACAAGATAAGTTTCTTCAGTAGAGGCAGTCATGGAAGAAACAATAGAGGAATAGATAACTGGAATAGAGGGCCTAAAAGGCCTAGATTCTAAATTCATTTTGATGTTGACCCTCAAGAGTTGAACCACCTTTTTCAAGATGGGTTCTTCATTTAGATTGGGCAAGGGATAGTTCAACCTCGACCAAAGAGGCCTCCCTTCCAGCCCCAAAATATCCCTGGTATTCATGTGCCTCCTCATGTATCCATGCGACCAGAAGTTCTCAAAAATTTATGGATGGTAGGAGATTGTCCATCCGACAGACTCCCACCATCATGGCTAGCCTAACTTGTCATTTCCTCCTCCTTCTCCACTTGTAAATCATAATGTTCAAATTTCCCCTGTACATTCACTTGTCCATTCCTCTCATGCTAGAAAATGAATTAAAACCAAGGTCCCCCATGTGCAAGACAAAGGTAAAGTTGTTGCTTCCCCCTCATCTCCTTCAAATGACTCATCAAAATCAGTGTCCTCTCGTATGCACATGAGGGACGATTGTTGCCATTTTATTAGTGAGATTAAACCTCAAGGTTCAAATCAACCTAAGGATAATTCTAGGAATTCCAAAGGGGACAACAGTGACAGAAGAAGGATTGTCTCTCAAAGTGGAAAATATGGATTTTAATTTATGTGTTATGATTGAGTTGTTGATGGCCTGCAGAAAGTTTTGGACAACAAACTGTTTTTTGGATAATGTGGTTATTTACATATTTTGGATATAATTTGAATTATTTATGATATTTTATATTCAAATTTTGGAAATATTTATGGGAGCTACAAGGAGGCATGTGTTTAAATGATTATCTAATTGTGTTTATTTTTTTGCAAAGAATAAAAGAAGGGAGTCACAAGGGGTCCCACCTACTTATTTATTATTAAAAAAATACCCTTAACTATTATTATTATTATTATTACTTCCACTAAACTAAAATTAGTTAAGTTTAATTAACTTAACTAAAGGAGGTAGTTGAACTACTTCCACTAATTTGGAATGCATAAAAGAAAAATGAGAAGGAAGAACAAGAGGAGAATAGAAGGAGAAAACAATACTAAATTTTCTCTTTTGTTTTCATGAGATAGTTCAGTT
The DNA here is from genome assembly GCA_032191745.1 of Picea mariana. Classification (NCBI taxonomy): domain Eukaryota; kingdom Viridiplantae; phylum Streptophyta; class Pinopsida; order Pinales; family Pinaceae; genus Picea; species Picea mariana. The sequence goes on from JASDQU010011737.1 coordinate 234,697, forward strand.
TTCATTCATTCTTGTGTTCATTAAAGGCCTAATTCTTTTTTTGAAAGCGGGGTCTTATTGTAGACACCAAGGTTCAAATCTGAACCATATCATTCAAATGATTGTTTCAGAGGTGTTGATATATCTTTAATAGTTTGTGTATACTTGTTTGTTTATGGATTAAGTTTCATAATTGATAAAGCATATTGTGCAAAGTCAAATTGGCAACAATCTGTGGCAAGCTGAACGAGACTTTAAAGTTTTGTTTTTACTTCTTGTCATAGTCCTTTTGTATGGTTTTCATTGGGGATATCTACATTATACTTTGGTCCGTGCCCTCACAGGGATTTTGTAAAGAGAAAGATACTTTGATTTCTTGGAATGAAATAAAACGATTGCTATTATGTCTCATCTGTGTGTAATTGTGACTTGGTTACTTTTGATTTTGATCTCCACATTTATTTTCTGTAATCTGTATAATTTTCAGAAAATTACATAAAAATTTGATGTTATTTTGCAACATTGTTTCATAAAAAATACCAGCCTAAACACTTGTAATTAATACTTGTGGATTGAGAAAATATTTTTGAGCTATAAAACATAGGGTGATATTCCCGACTATCTTGTCTTAGCCAGGTGAGATTCGAAAATGCTTGAGTAAGATAATTCTTATATTTTCTTCAACATTTATTTGGCGGCCATACTGGGGAGATCTTCCATATCTCTTTGGTTGATTAAATTCGCAATATCATTGAATATGTTTTTATGTTTCTGCTTTTGATTCTTTGACTGATTTCTTTTCTTCATGACAGTAAATGTTACAAGGCAGCCCAATATTGAGCCCGGTCTTAAAGACCAAACCAACATTGCTCTATCCTTATTTGATACCATCTTAGAGAATGCTAATACCTGGGTTGAGGTTGAACGCTTGTGGGTAGTAATTTAACAAGACATAAGTGTCTAAGAACGTTGGGAATCTAGGCAAAGACAACATAGGAATCATCCATGACTTTCGTTTTCCTAAAGTTTTTATCATTTTTTCATGTCCTTAAACCCTCACATCTGTAGGAAAAGAAGAGGTTTATCACCTGAGATCAACCCTATTTCTGAAATAGGAAGAAGAAACATTGTTTTGTCAACTCAAAAAGGTACTCTAAGGAGAACTTTATCTGATTCATATAGTTCGACTTTTTCTCCCTTACCCATCATTCACCAAATGGTATCTGGTGGTGGCTCTGGTGGCACTGGAGGTGCCTCAACTTCCCAACCTTCGGCCTCATCAGTGATTGGTATCTTGTATAGTCATCAAATTCTAGTCCAATCAACTATAAACCTTGCCAAGGTCATTAAAATGTATGGGCTCTTTCAATTCGAAGAGGATGCTACTACTACCCCATGGCATGTATCCTCCCCTCTAAACCTAGCACCTGCCACTGATCCACTTCCTAAATTCAAAGAGCATCTCCCTAAGTTTTCTGGAAATAACACTGTCACTACAAATGAACACTTGGTGGAATTCTCTAATGCCTTTCACAATATAGGAGCTAATGACAATGACACTTGTATGCGCTTATTTGTTAATTCTCTTGAAGGGAAAGCAACAATAGATTTCTTTTATATTCCTCCCAATATTCTTTCCACTTGGGAGGAGTTATTTTATTGGTTCAAATCGACTTATGGGCAGTCTAAGATCTCATCCGAACAATTACGGGAATATAATAACATTACTTACAAAAACAATGAAACTATCAAGTCTTTCAACTTACATTTCACCAAGTTATATAACTAAATTCCCAAACTTATTCGCCCTTAGAACCAAGCCGCTTTTATGCATTACTATAATGCTCTACCTTCCCCCTACCGTCATAAGCTTGAAGAAAAATCCATTGACAACCTTGGTCCCCCTCTGCATACTTGTTTAGAGTATGATGAACAACTTGAAAGAACGAGTCTTCCCCAAGGAGACTTAGTTAAGCAAACGAACATGTCCTCCCTCTTACAACTTGTACAAGACATGAATAACCGAATGATAGCATATGAGTGAAAGGGAAATGTCCTTTCTCTTACCCCTGTAGACTCATCTTCTTTTTCACCACCCTTTAAGAATCCTAATGAAAACAACTTTCAACCTAAAGCCATCATGCCTCGCAATTGGTGTAACTTTTGCGAGGAGCACCATGAGGAAAGTACTTGTGAGGTAAAGAAGAGTGCCAGAGATAAAATCTTTGGTAAAAGGCCTAAAAATACCATTGTTGTTCTAGATTTCGYAGGACCAGAGGATGTCATGATCATAAACACTAAGAAWAAATCCTATGCTTCGAAAGGAAAATATGATCCCCCTCGTACTTCTTCTAGCCCAAGCTCATCTTCACCCATTGCTATTGTACATGTTACTAAAAATTCAGATAGTCAAGGAACTCCATCCCCTCTTCCCTCTTCCAAATACGACATTCTCAATCAATTGGMTAATATTAAAGTCGATGCTACCCTTTTGGACATGGTTGTCGTCCCTGAGCAACAGAAGCATCTGAAAAATTTCATGGAAGGAAAATCTTCCATCGTAGCCAATCTCTTTGAAGAGGCAAACAAAGAGGACTCAACTGTAAATAAAGTAGGTGTACATAATTTTAGACACCCTGTAAAAAATCCTCCATTTTTCATTTTTTGTAAAGATTATGAACAAAATAGCCCATTGTTGTCTGATTGATGGCGGTTCGGGCCCAAGCGTAATGTCAAAGATTATTATGGAAGAGATAGGCTTGTCTTGTACAAATGAAAATGCGAGAAGCATGCTCTCCTATAATAGTTTACAACAATCGACCATAGGTGAAATCAAGGACGTGACCTTGGCTTTTTGTGCGCATCCTGAAATAAGGACAACCCTTAATATTCAGGTAATTGACATTCTAGCGAGTAATTATTCAATCATCCTAGGAAGATACTGGAAAGCCTTGAAAGGTGGACACCTCTCACTCGACGAGACACACTTATTTGTTCCTCGGAATGGGAAGAACATCATAGTCCTAAGGGAGGGAAGAATTTCACCTTATATAGAAATAATTCCACAACCTAATGTAAATTATATTGAAGAGGACCTAGGAGTGTACTCCATCTTTGTCGATGGGGAAAACACTACCTTGGAACAAATCGAGCTAGAGGATGGGATGTGGAATATGCACTTTGATGGTTCATGCTCCAACGAAGGTAATGGAGCTGGAATTATCGTGTACTCTCCTGTAGGTAAAATTCACAACTTTTCCTATAGGTTAGAGTTTGCTTGCACAAACAACGTCACAGAATTTGAAGCATTACTTCTAGGCATTGAAAATGCCTATAATTTAGGTTGTGGTCACCTTATAGTTTTTGGGGACTCTGAACTTGCTGTAAACCTCATACGCAAAATACATTCTCCTAACAAAAAGTTAATGAAACGTTACACCCAAGTTGTTTGGGCACTTATCTCAAACTTATTATCTTTTAAAATCACTCACGTTGAAAGGGAATTGAACTCAATGGCTGACAAGCTAACTGTTTTTGCATCCTCTCCTACTCGATAACTTCTACCACAAAGACCTTATTTCACCTTTCAATATTTGTATAGTCCTCATATCCCTGACAATGTACAGTCATGGTAGGTCTTCCCTAGTGATGAGAGCATCTGTGCTTTCATACAAAATGAACCTTATAAGCCCAAGGAGATTATATCAATGGAAGATAACAAAATTCCAAAGTTCTTGACTCCTCTAGAAAGTTGATTTTCATCGAGTGATGTAGGCAAAAAAGAAAAACATAAAGAAGAGGAGTCGAAAATGAAAGTGGGTGAAACCATTTCCTTGAATATTGGGACACCCGATTCCCCAAAGAATGTTAAGATAGGTGCCCAATGTTCTGATGAAGAAAAATTGAAGTTCACTGAGTTATTCCATGAATTTCAAGATGTTTTTGCTTGGTCTTATGAGGATCTTCGTGGTTTTGTTCATGTTCTTATACAACATGCTATTCCTATTAAGGAAGGCATAAAACTGATTAGGCAAAAACAAAGACCCATTAACCCCGCACTGGAAGCAACTATTCGGAAGGAGTTGGAAAAACCCTTGAAGGTTGGGATAATTTTTCCTGTTAAGTATTCTGGGTGGGTTTCCAATTTGGTTCACATTCAAAAAACAACTGGTCAAATCAGACTATGCGTTGATTTTCGCGCATTGAATAGAGCTAGCGTGAAAGACCATTTTTCTCTCCCTAATATGGAAATGATTTTGCAGCAAGTTGCAGGGTCACAAATGATGTCCTTACTTGACGTTTTTTCTGGTTATAATATATCAAGGTAAAAAGGATGGATAAATATAAAACCACTTTTATTACACGTTGGGACACTTTCTCTTATGAATGTATGCCTTTTGGCTTATCTAATACAGGTGCCAATTTCCAGAGATCTATGAAGATAGCTTTTGATGATCTGATCGACAAAATTATTCAGATTTATCTTGATGACTTAATTGTATATTCAAAAAACCGGTCAGATCATTTTGGTTATCTAAGAAAAGTTCTCATGCGATGTAGGAAATTCAACATTTCTTTAAATCCTTCTAGGTCTATCTTCGGCGTTACCAAGGGCAAGCTCCTTGGGCACATTGCCTCTGATTCAGGAATAAACATAGATCCCGAAATGATTGTTTCCATCCTAAATCTTCATGTGCCTACTTCTAAAAAGGAGGTTCAAGCCTTTATGGGCATTATCAACTTCGTCCATGGGTTTGTTTCTGATTTTGTTGTAATGGTCAGACCAATGCACAAACTTCTTAAGAAAGATTGCTCATTTTCTTGGACTAGTGACGTCGAAAATTCTTTTGTAAGGATCAAGAAGGCAATCAGTTCCACACCAGTTTTGGCAAAGCTGGATTTTGAGAAAGAGTTTATTATATATACTAATGCCACAGAGGACGCATTTTCTTCTATCCTCATGCAATGTAATGACCAAGTTAACAGAAAAATGGCAGCTTACATGAGTCAAATCTTGTCAGATGATGAATTCAAATATTCTTATATTGAAAAACATGCTTTCACTCTTGTTAAAGCTGTTGAAAAATTTCGCCACTTTATCTTAGGTAAGCACACGCTGGTAAAAGTCCCTTTACCTGCTATCAAGTTTTTTCTCTCACAGACTTATCTTTCAAGGAATCTTGCACATTGGCTTGCCAAGATCCAGGAGCATGATTTAACTATCCTGACTTCTAAAAAAATTAAGGGACGTGACTTAGCCCTTCACTTAGCTCAACATGCAGAAGCAAGAGAATAAATTGATGAACATGATAGTTGTTTGTTAGCACTATTTTATATTGACAGTAAAAAATTTCATGTAGCTGAACATCCTTGGTATAAAGATCTGGTGTATTATTTGAAAAACCAGAGGTGTCCAGATAACTTAAATACTCATCAAAGGAKAATTCTATGTCTTGAATCTTCCAGATATGTCATTTTAGGAGGCTTCTTSTTTAGGATATTTGTGAATGGTATGTTACTTCATTGTGTGAATAATGAGGAAGCACATAAATTGTTACAAGAGACCCATGGATCTTCAGATTTTTTTATTCATGCAGGAGGTCACTTTCTACCAAAAATATTGCTTTTAAAATTATYAGGAAAGGGTATTATTGGCCTTATATTTTTCATGATTCTTATAATTTTTCAAGATCTTGTGACAAGTGCCAAAATTTCGATGGKAAATAACATATTTCTGCCATGCCTTTACAACCTGTACTCCCTGAATTTTCTTTTCAAAATGGGGTCTGGACTTTATAGGTCCTATTAATCCCCCATCTTCAGCAGGGCAAGTTTTTATCTTGATAGCCACAAACTATTTTACGAAATGCATTGAAGTTGTCCCACTTAAGCATTCACAGGATGAGCAAGTGATTTATTTCCTTAAGACTAACACTTTTTCCAGATTTGGTCTTCCTTTGAAAATTATTACAGACAACGGTCCCACCTTTATTTTTGCTAAGTTGACTTAGTTTCTAGCTAAACTGGGGGTTAAACATTTTACCTCATCAACTTATTATCCTCAAGGAAATGGGAAAGCCAAGTCTACCAACAAAAATCTGGTTATAATTATCAAGAGGCTCATTGAAGATAAGCCTCGTCAATGGCACACTCTCCTCACTTACGCCCTTTGGGAAGACCGCACTAGCACTAAGGTGAGCACTGGTTGCACTCCTTTACAACTTGTTTATGGTCAAGAAGCCATTCTTCCTACTGAGATGGAATTTTCTTCTTTGAGGATGCTGCTACAAGTTGAAGAATTAAATTCTTCCAATATCTCTCAAAGAATGAATGCACTCTTGGCTTTAGAGGAACAAAGGACGTTTGCCTTGGATAACATAAAGAAAAGACAACAAACTCTTAAAATATATTTCAATAAAAGTGCAAAGGCTGTCAAATTTAAGGCTAATGAGAAGGTATTGTTGTGGGATTCAACTCATGCTGATAGAGGAAAGCATTTAAAGTTCCAAAAGTTATGGTTTGGTCCCTTAAGATCGCTTTTGTCCTGGGCACAAATTCCTATATCCTAAAGGACTTGGAAGAGCAATTGTTTTCCTATAGCACCAACGGTTCCCACTTAAAACACTACGTGGAACCAACTTGAAAGTTTAAATGTTTTATGGAGTTTTTTTTTTATGTATTATAGTTTTTCTTTATTGCTTTGATTTTACTTTGATGTTATTTCTTTCTAATGTTTCATTACTTTTTATTCCCTTTATTGACTTCTTTTCTTGTCAAAAATAAAATGTTGGATCAATTTTTCCACAACGATGTTATTTTGCAAGTATTGTTAATCAATAGCAATCAAGTTACACAACTTTCACGATGATCCCCCTTGAAGACATCATTGGAATTGCTATCTGCTTCAATTGCTGTTAGATAAGATAGTTGATTTTTCATCCCTATTTCTGCTTTCATTTTCTTCCCTCCACTCCAAGATTCAAAAGAGCACACCAAAAATAACTTCTCCTTGAAGTCAAGAATGCTTTCACTATGATTAATCTGATGATTATGTGTACAGGGATAAGCCCCCTCATACATAACACTTTCCATGAGTTATTCCCAAAATCCCAAATCATTTTTTTCCCTTAAACCTCTGACTTCCCCCTATTGCATAATCATTCTAATGCTTATTTCCTTGATCTAATGTTCACTTGGTCTGCAAAACCAGACAATCTGAGTTCTTAATCTATTAGAAACAGAATTCCCTGTGGATACGCCAATTTGTTGATGCTTAAAATCACAACAATGAATATTGATCGCCAATGATTTCCAAGATCTATTATTTATTTAAAATAATAATAATTAACTAGTAGGTGGGACCCCCTTGTTGACTAGTGGCGCTATGATGGATGTGTTTCACTATATGTTTGCTATTGTTATAATGATTCCTACACAATCTTCTACAGTTGATGATTCAAGCCATGGTTTTATTCACTATTGCAACATGGTTGGTTAACTATGTTATTGCTAGATGGTTTGATGGTCGCTTGCAACTTATGGCAGTTCTATGTATATAAGGATTATTCTGTTACAGGTGTTATGTTTATACATTAAACATTGATTAACGATTTTACATATGATTTTATGCAAAGCATGATTTGGGAGCTTAAACAAAAACAAAAAGGAAAAAAACTATGAACAAGTCCTAAGGTTATTTGCAATGGTGACAAATGAAGGGTGATAGACCTAGTTGCTAGACTTATGCATTTGATTAAAGGATTATGTTGAAACATATATGATAATGTTATAGAATATGGTTGTTGTTAAAGTTTTGATATGATTTGGGGTGGTGCACTATGCCATGGCCATAACAATGGCTAGTTGTTTGAATTAATGGTTGATGTTATCGTGTATGGGTTGGCTCGTACGTTGAATTGAATAGGGTTGGGGAAGGAAGCGGTGTGCATTTACTGCACATCACTCCAAACCACCCTCACGTCCGTCACCCTAGCCATAGTTGCATTTGTTTTTTTGGCTCTGCTGGTTGTGGAGGCTCCACAATTTCTAGTTTTGAAAGGAAAATGAAATCCAACTCTTCCCTCAAGCGAGTTTTTCTAGGTATGGCTCCTTTATTTTCCATCCATGATGGTCCCTCAGTGTTTTGAATCGTTTTTTTTGGCTTAAAAATGCACAAGGTATGTGTTTTTCTTAAGTTTTGACTGTGTATCAATGTTGTGCTTATGGTTTCTTCTTTGAATACTCTGGACTGTTGGCGTTTTAAAGAAAAAGGAACATATTTTATTGCTGTGTGAAGCTTGTGCATTGGTTATTGGTTTAAAACATGTTGGTCAGCTTGGGGTTTTACTCTAGTTCTTTGTGGAAAATTATGATAATGGTGTAATAAGATCTGAGTTTGGTGCGTGGGTTTTACAACAGTCTTGGTGTTAAATGTTGTCACTCCTTTTCATCTCGGTCAATGTTATGTTTTGTTCCTCCAGTTGCAATGCAACTGTTACGTCCGTCACCCTAGCCATAGTTGCATTTGTTTTTTTGGCTCTGCTGGTTGTGGAGGCTCCACAATTTCTAGTTTTGAAAGGAAAATGAAATCCAACTCTTCCCTCAAGCGAGTTTTTCTAGGTATGGCTCCTTTATTTTCCATCCATGATGGTCCCTCAGTGTTTTGAATCGTTTTTTTTGGCTTAAAAATGCACAAGGTATGTGTTTTTCTTAAGTTTTGACTGTGTATCAATGTTGTGCTTATGGTTTCTTCTTTGAATACTCTGGACTGTTGGCGTTTTAAAGAAAAAGGAACATATTTTATTGCTGTGTGAAGCTTGTGCATTGGTTATTGGTTTAAAACATGTTGGTCAGCTTGGGGTTTTACTCTAGTTCTCTGTGGAAAATTATGATAATGGTGTAATAATATCTGAGTTTGGTGCGTGGGTTTTACAACAGTCTTGGTGTTAAATGTTGTCACTCCTTTTCATCTCGGTCAATGTTATGTTTTGTTCCTCCAGTTGCAATGCAACTGTTAATAGTTGAAGTGATCTTGCTTTATTCTAGCCGAACCTCGAGCTATCTTTTGTCGTGGCATTGCCTTCACTATCACTTTTGTTGAAGAATTACACAGTCGAGTCTTGGGCATCACCCATAATTTTAAATGGAATTTGTTTAGTTTTCGTTGGCCATGGTTTGCATTCAAACATTCTCTTCCTCTCATCTCTGTTGAAGTGGATGACTGTTATTGTTTTTGGGTAACCCTTACTGCCAATATTTTGGGTTAAATATTATGCATCTGTGGTGATTTTAAAAGGCATGGGCTCTCTATTTTTTCAAAGAATCTTCCTTGATTGAGCCATCTCTTGCTACCTCTCTGCAATACTTTTTTTTTAAAGGGACCATGGGTTATCTGCATCCCTGAGGACTTTCCATTTGGTCAAGATATTTACTCTTACCTCCATTGTTGGGTTAAGCCCTAACATGATATTAGTCTCGTTTTAATCATGTCAAGAATAAAAGAGACACCTGTATGTGCCTGGTTTGTTGAGCACAACTTGGTTTTGGTCTATTGAGCATGACTTGGTTATGCTGAGCTCGAATTTTTTATGTTTCTCTTCAGACACTTTTTGGCTCTGTCAATTGTTGGGTAATTCTTCTAAAGGAAGTTTGTACATGTTCGATTTTCAAAAAACTCAGGCTTAGAGTTGCATGTTATTGGTTAAATGTTATTTTTGAATCAAGATTTGTGTCAATTATATTGTTGAAGACCTGTGTGTGATTGAATCAGGGCCCAATTATGAATTTTAATGCAGTGTATTATGTCAAACAATGATGGAAAGTTGACTGTTGGTGGTTAATACTGGGTCTATTCTTATTTGATTTCAAGGAATGAATGTTGGATGTGGATGTTTGGAATCACTATGCATATTATATTTTGTTCTAAAAAGGAAAAGGGTTAGCATTGGAGCATGGAAGACTGTGGTTCGAGGGGTTATAATGTTATTATGAATTAGCAATGATGTGATTATGATATTGCATAGATATTGTATAATATGCAAAGGCTGCTATACTTGAAGTATTCTGGGCATATGAATTGTCTTTTATTTTTAAGTCAGCAAGCATTATGTCTGCAATTAAGGGACAATTAAATGATTTTTGTTTTAAAGTGGATGTTTATTCGATTGTGGGTCTGAATAGAGTTATGGTTGTTGCTCGATTTAATTTATTTTTTATGAATAGTATCTATATTATTCCCCCCTCATGATCCCAATTTCATTTTTACATGCCATGTTCTATAAATTAAATTTAAAACTCTATATGACAATGGTAAAAGATATGACATAGAAATAGGTGGCAACATGTATTTTTGGTATTGATTGCACAGTTAGTTATTTATTGTTGAGAAGTGCTCGTGTTTTATTCCCTATCATGCTACCAAATTTTTTCTCATTACAATCCCTCCAGATGTCCCATGAACCCTATTTCACCCCTGCTCACTTGGAAATTATTAAATAATTTATTATGGATTGAATTGCATGGGTTTTATGTCAATTTATAAGCCAAACATTGTTTCATATAAACATAATGTCATGTATGGTCTATTAAGGGCTAGTTACTAATGAATTATTGCATACAAGATGAGTTTCTTCAACAAAGACAGTCATGGTGCAAGATACCAGATATATAAAATATGCAGAACAGAAACGAAATGCTAGAAATAACAGAATAACAGTATAATATCCAGCATAATCTTCACAATACACAGAAATGATATACGAAATAGCAACAGAAATAACACTTGAACATAAATAGCACTTGATTCAGATAGCAATGTTCATAGGCCTCTTCGAGGGGGAAACCTCCAATCGAGCAGCGCTCTGTTACAATAATATCCAAGCTAGGGTTCTCATACCCTCGACTCCTATTTATACTAAA
>JASDQU010011737.1:245692-297320 GCA_032191745.1 Picea mariana
CCAGATATATAAAATATGCAGAACAAAAACGAAATGCTAGAAATAACAGAATAACAGTATAATATCCAACATAATCTTCACAATACACAGAAATGATATACGAAATAACAACAGAAATAGCACTTGAACAGAAATAGCACTTGATTCAGATAGCAATGTTCATAGGCCTCTTCGAGGGGGCAACCTCCAATCGAGCAGCGCTCTGTTACAATAATATCCAAGCTAGGGTTCTCATACCCTCGACTCCTATTTATACTAAAAAGAAGCATCTAGAGGAACATCCTTCTAGAAGCAGAAGCTTCTATTAGGTCTTCTTACATCTGCCTTATTCTATTTTATTGAAAGGTCTTATTAATATTGACCTTTATTACATCCGAATACATTGATCTACCTATGTGCGGGTTAGGACCTTAACACATGGCAAAAACAATAGAGGAAGAGGTAACTGGAACAAAGGCCCTAGAAGGCCTAGATTCTCAATTCATTTTGATGCTGACCCTCAAGAGTTGAACCAACTTTTTCAAGATAGTTTTTTCATTTGGATTGAGCAAGGGATAATTCAACCCCAACCATAGAGGCCTCCCTTCCAGCCCCAAAATATCATTGGTATTCATGTGCCTCCTCATGTATCCATGCAACTAGAAGTTCCCGAAAATGATGGATTTCAAGAGATTGTCCATCCGACAGTCTCCCACCACCGTGGATGGCCCAACTTGTCATTACCTCCTCCTCCTCCACCTGTAAATCCTAATGTTCAAATTGTCCCTGTACATTCACCTGTTCAATCCTCTCATGCTAGCAAATGACTTAAAACTGAGGTCCCTCATGTACAAGACAAAGGTAAAGTTGTTGTTTCCCCCTCATCTCCTTCAAATGACTCATCAAAATCAATGTCCTCATGTATGCACCTGAGGGACGATTGTTCCCATGTTATTAGTGAGATTAAGTCTCAAGGTTCAAATCAACCTAAGGCTAATTATGGAAAGTCCAAAGGGGACAATAGTGACAAAAGAGTGATTGTCTCTCAAAGTGGAAAATATGGATTTTAATTTATGTGTTATGATTGAGTTGTTGAAGACAATGGCCTACACAAAGTTTTGGACAACAAACTATTTTTTGGATAATGAGATTATTTACATATTTTGGATATAATTTGAATTATTTATGATATTTAATATTCAAATTTCGAAAATATTTATGGGAGATACAAGGAGGCATGTGTTTAAATGATTATCTAATTGTGTTTTTTTTTTTTTGCAAAGAATAAAAGAAGGGAGTCACAAGGGGTCCCACCTACTTATTTATTATTAAATAAAGACCCTTAACTATTATTATTATTATTATTAATTCCCCTAAACTAAAATTAGTTAAGTTTAATTAACTTAACTAAAGGAGGTAGTTGAACTACTTCAACTGATTTGGAATGCATAAAAGCCAAATGAAAAGGAAGAACAAGAGGAGAATAGAAGGAGAAAGAAATACTAAGGTTTGCTCTTTTGTTTTCATGAGATAGTTCAATTTTCATTCATTATTGAGTTCATTAAAGGCCTAATTCGTTTTTTGACAGCAGAGTCTTATTATAGACAACAAGGTTCAAAGTTGAACCATATCATTCATATGCTTGTTTTAGAGGTGTTGATCTATCTTTGATAGTCTATGTATACTTGTTTATTTATGGATTAAGTTTTATAACTGATAAATGATATTGTGTAGAGTCAAATTGGCAACAAACTGTGGCAAGTTGATCGAGATTTTAAAGTTCAGTTTTTACTTCTTGTCAGAGTCCTTTTGTATGGTTTTAATCAGGGATATCTAAATTAGACTTTGGTCCATGCCCTCATAGGAATTTTGTAAAGAGAAATATACTTTGATTTCTTGGAATGAAATAAATCGATTGTTATTCTGTCTCATCTATGTGTAACTATGACTTGGTTACTTTTGCTTTTGATCTCCACATTTATTTTCTATAATCTATATAATTTTCAGAAAATTACATAAAAAAATGATGTTATTTTGCAACATTCTTTCATAAAAAATACTAGCCTAAACACTTGTAATTAGTACTTGTGGATTGCGAAAACATTTTTGAGGCTATAAAACATAGGGTGACATTCTCGACTATCTTGTCTTAGCTAGACAATATTCGAAAATGCTTGAGTAATATAATTCATATCTTTTCCTCAACACATAGTATCAATTTTGAATATCTAATCCTAGGGAGTAAGAAGATCTACAATGCAAGTATTGTCAATATACTTTGATTAGTAGTCTCATTTTTTAGGAGAAATTATGGAGTATTATTGAGATGCCTTGGAAGGGAGGATGACCAAAGAGTACTTGTTGAATTACACACTGGGCTCACAAGGGTTGGGGGGCATTATCAAGGTGATACAACCATGCACAAAATCTTAAGAGATAAATATTATTGGATCATCTTGTTTAAGGATGCACATTTCAATGTTAGGAATTGTCATGTCTTTAAAATTTAAACAGGGAAAGAGGAAAAACTTTCCCTGCCTTTAGACCTATCAATGTGGGTCAAAATTTTGAGCAATGGGTGTTATGACCCAAGGGGGGTATATATATATGGATAAATGTATATGATATGATCCCAAGGGGGAGAATATATGGACCTAAATGTACATATACTATGTAAATGCATGTTTGATAGGGTCAGCCTAGTGATAAAGGGGCATCATGTGCAAGTGTGAAAAACTATATATAAGAGATCATGTATTCATTATTGAGAGGGGAATTGTGAAGTATGAAAGGTATTTGGTTATTTGGAGGGGGTTCCCCTATTATTTAAGGAGTTATTGTGTAACTTATCTATATTGGAGCTGTGTTCCACGTTGACATTCTATACATGGTGTGCACTTCTCTTATTTTATGATATTTGTAAGCATTTGGTTCGTAAAATTTGGTATCATAGCTCAACGTCTTGGGGTTTCATTGTTGCATCTGAGACACCTTGGAATTTTCACTATAATTTTTTTCTACGATGTTTCAGACGGAACCCCTTGGAAGATATTTAGCAGACAGATCAAGGTACTTCGGGTTCAAATTTCATCTCCCAATGCCTTATAATTTTGGAGATATAGCCTGTGTAATATATGGTTCTGGAATCATCCTGAATTTAGTCATCGCAGAATTTTCACTATAAATATTTTTTGTGATGTTTCAGACCCTAAAACCCAGAGGATATTCGTATAAATTATCAAGGTAGTTGTGATAAAAATTTCAGCTTCTAGGACATTCTACTTTTGTAGATACACCCTGTGTAAGATAGGGTATCAGACTAGTCATATTAACTAGTCTCAAACATGTGTTCCGGGTAAAACAATTATATATTCTTCAGTGAGTATCTAAATTAAGTGAGACTAATTGAATTAGATAGTGGACATTCTGCAGTATTTCTTGTGAAAGTTTCATAATCAAATATCAGATATCGTGCTCTTGGCACGCTTTACAAGTACGCTCTCCTAGAAGGGACAAAAATCAGCAAGGTGTGGGGAAGTTACCATAACTTCTACTTGGAACATCTAATTTTGGTAATACCTATGACATTGCAGAGAAGAATCTTAAGAGTACTATAGGTCGCAATTTCATACTGAGAAGGGCCAAAATTGCAGAGATACATCATAAGTAAGATCGGCCAGGAGGACAAACTCCAAATCAGGGTTTCAAAGGTATGTTCACTTAAAACTATCATAACTTTTGATTGAAATGTCTGATTGAGATGATTACAAATCCATTGGAAACATAACACATAGAAGAGCATATTGGAACAAGTATTACAACTATTTGAGATCTTTATCCTTAATATATTGAGGTTGTTATTTGAGGGTTGGGATTAGACCTCAATTAAGAATCAAAGGAAATACCTAAATTTACAGGAGATGAAGATAAATATGAAATCAATCCTATGGAATGGTTGAGTTTGGTAAAAGAATATAATATGACTCCTTCGAAGGAAAGAACTTATTTTTTTTATGAATCTTGAAAGTGGTGGATGAGTGTTGATCAAAAAACTAGATGGCACTACACATGAGAATAATTTGAAAAACTCTTCTCAGATAAATGGATTAGGGATACAAAAATGGAGGAATTGTATAGAATTCAAGATGAATTAAAAGAATCAAAAGAAGAGATTAAGAATAAGGGTTATGAGCTATCTAAGATACGATCCCTTAATGAATCACTCATTAAGGAGGTGAAGAACTTAAAGCAAGAAAAGAATAGTAAATCAAAGTGGGAAAATTATGAGTCAATGGAAGATTTGAAAAATAAAGATGAAGATATATGTAGATTACAAAACCATAATAAAAAAATATTGGATGAGGTCAAGAGATTGAAAGAAAAAAAGAATAATTGTCAAAATCAAGAAGAAAGAAGGAACTTGGATGAAGAATCTACCAAAATACAAGAAGATGAAATTTGCATGAAGGTTGAGGAATCCTTAAATATTGATTAGGTAAAATCAGAAGTACAAGCCAAAATTGAAGAAGGACGTCAAAATTTGTTAGATGGGATCACATTGAAGCTTCAAAAAGAGAAAGAAGACAAGATTCACAAAGGTCAACATAAGATACTTGAAGAAGTTGAATGCCATATAGAGGATGTACATGCCAAATATGATGGCATTATCTCGAAGGCTAGAGTAATCAAAGACCAAGCAAAGATGATCGATGATTCCATTGTCATTGAAAAGAACATAGATGAACTACATGTGCAGAGTGAAGGAAGACCATCAAACATTTCAAGGAAGACATGAAGGACGATATCAACATTATGAAGGAAGGAGATGGAATACTTGTCAATATTCATGGAACAAGACATCACCAAACAACTCTTCAACAAGATATTATCGAAGAGCAAAAATGACTACAAATTGGAGAAGCTTCAACAAAAATACATTGAATCAAAGGAAAGAAAATTATTCAACAACTAGACACCAAGGATTAAGAACGAAAAGAATTGATTTTGGATGGATAGATCATCAACAATGGAATGAAGAAATCATGAACATAAGAAAATCATATTACTTGGTTTCATCACATGTGAAGCCTTTAAATGCAAAGCTTTGAGGACACATATTTTTGGAGGGTACTATGTTATGACCCAAGGGGGGCATATATATGGATAAATGTATATGATATGAGCCCAAGGAGGGGCATATATGGGACCAAATGTACATGTTATGTGTATATATGTGTAATAGGGTCAGCTAGTAATAAAGAGGCCTCATGTGCAAGTGTAAATAACTATATATAAGAGATCATGTATTCATTATTGATAGGTGAATTGTGAAGTATGAAAGGTATTTGGTTATTTGGAGGGGGTTCCCCTATTCTTTAAGGATTTATTGTGTAACTTATCTATATTGGAGTTGTGCTCCACGTTGATATTCTGTACATGGTGTGTACTTCTATTATTTTATGATATTTGTAAGCATTTGGTTCATAACATTTGGTATCAGAGCTCAAGGTCTAGGGGTTTTGCTGCTGCATCTGATACCAAATGTAATGATCTAAATGCTCAAAATATCATAAAATAACATAAGTACACACCATGTACATAATGTCAATGTGGAACACAACTCCAATATAGATAAGTTACACAATAAATCCTTAAAGAATAGGGGAACCCCTTYCAAATAACCAAATACCTTTCATACTTCACAATTCACCTCTCAATAATGAATACATGATCTYTTATATATAGTTATTCACACTTGCACATGAGGCCCCTTTATCACTAAGCCAACATGTTGACGGRCAAAATTGATTGTCCGTCAACTGGAAGAACARGTTCRGTCCAGGGTTGTCTAAGTAACCCAAGACGTTTGGTGTAACTTGTTCTGACGGGTTTAATGGCTCCGTTAGCCAATCTAAAATCCTAAAATAAAGAGAAAGGGATAACTAACTAATGCTAAAAACTATACTATATATATATATATATATATATATATATATATATATATATATATATTATGATATAACTATTGTAAATGTGTTTAAGCAGAAAAAGAAAACATAAAAATCTCACTTATGAACAACATTTACAGGTTGCAAGTTTTACTAGAAACTTGTAAAATCAATGTAAAAATAATTGTTTTCGAGAAGCAGATAAAGAAAGAACATTTACATATTTTTTTTGTTTTCTTTCTATAAATCTAACAGAACTTGAATTAATTAAACTATGAAATAGAGATGTACAGATAGTCAAAGACGATCTACATTTTTTGGTTCCACTAATATATAAACGACAGAAATTGGAAACACAAAACTAACCTGATGTCAATTTGTCTGATGTGTCCATGCCTCTGTATGAATCAAGAGTATCTAGCAGCCACGCCTAAGAGATAAATCTGCAATAGACTTATACTAAAACTGTTTCGAATAGATTCATAGAATGTATTGGCAGCCATGATTTTAGAAACAGAATAGGGAACACATGTTAATTATGTGATCGTATGATCGTAAATAATTACAGTCAGAGAAATCTAAATGTAATAGATTCACTTCATTGTTCAACTAAATATCAAAGAGAAATCATGATATTCAAATTGAAAAGATGATCACAATGTTAATATCTAGAACAACAAATTATGAACGATATTTATAACGTGAATATCCTGAAACATAACATATCATTGAGTCTAAAGCTACAAGATATATTAATGCACCGGGATTAAATAAAACGAAGCATTAATGAAACACCATTAACAAAAGAGTAAAGCCAAAATGTTGTATGTTGTTCCATTAAGTCTTGAGAAATCATTTGTCCATATTTGGTTCCAGGCCAAGATGCCTTTCATTTACAAAATGCAAGGTATTTAAAGAGTCTTTTTGAAATCTTGTCTTCCTATCTCTTAGGATAGGATCAGATCCCATGAGATCAAAATATTACAAATATGGAGGGCCTACAACCACTCATAATCAAACTGTATTTTCAAATACTAATAAAAGTTTTTTCTCATTTACAAAATGAACAGGAAAGAGATACTAATCAACTAAATCGAATATATTCCACCTCATAAATATCAGCATCAGATATACCATGTCCTAAAAAACGAAATAGGAACAAGTTAGATAATTTATTAACAACTAATTACTAAATTTTATATAAAAATTACTTGGATTCAAACTAATTTAAAAAAAAAGAAGATAAGCTACAAGTTTTTGTAGCTAGTCTAAAATAGTAAAAATACAAACAAAAAATTAAAATCTAACTGTTTTATTTTTCCAACCGAATCAAATCAAAAAATACTTTTACCATTTCATAGATTAGACAAAGAATCATATGAATTTATGAAGGTGTTAAAATTATTTTTTTACATTACCAACCTGCTCAATTTGTTTGCCAAATTAAAACCAAATTACCATGTTCCTCATGCTGGCGGTTTTTTTTTTAATTCACAATTGATTTGTTAATGAACCTTGATTCATCTCATTAATACATCTAATACTTCCTTCAATGATTTTTTGGACATGAAATCAGACCGTGGATTTCTCCCAATGGGTTTCAAACTACAACAGAGAGTAGATATGTGATATCATAGTCTTTTTGTGGATGAACACACAGTTTTTTGACAGTAGGGTTAAACATGCAAGAGATGGAGTTTTTATTGATATGGAGAGGCAATTATACTGCAGCGTCATAAACAGAAGAAGGGAAAATATAACTTGGAACCTAGCAAAACCAATAACAATCTTGGATCTCTGAGCAAAAAAAGCAGAAATGCTTACCTCAGCCGCAAAGAACTTCTGAGATTTTTCCCTCCAAAGAATGAGATGTATCTCTGAAACTGTATCATTTCTAAAGAATCTGCCAGCAATGAAGGTAAATGATCCCATTTCTGGAATGGGTTTTAAAGGGTTTTGGCTAATT
Organism: Picea mariana; assembly: GCA_032191745.1. Lineage (NCBI taxonomy): Eukaryota > Viridiplantae > Streptophyta > Pinopsida > Pinales > Pinaceae > Picea > Picea mariana. Next base: position 253,586 of record JASDQU010011737.1, read on the forward strand.
CGTAACGGTTTGCTCAGAAATGCTCCCGCAAAAACGTGTCTCTGGCATGAAATTACGAGGTTTTAAAAACTCAAATTCATTTGGTTGGATTCGCATGACCGTGACAAATCAGTGACTGGCAGCCATTCGATTCCAATCAGACAACATGAGCCATTGATAATATGTCTGGACTGTAATAGAGACGACTCAAGATAGCTCTGGGTTTAGATGGCAGGAGTAAAAGGAACAAATCTGAGCGGATAAAATAGAAACAAACCAAGCGAAACCCCTGCTTAATCATAATCTGAACATTGGGGGTTTGGTTATTGAGGCTTGAACACTCATGGTATTGAAAACCTCGCGTACAGGGCATGACAAAAACCCTCAAACCATAATGAAATCTTATTAATTCAATCTGCCAGCAAAAAGATTATGTACAGGGTATAATACTTGTGCATTATGACTAGCGTGACTATAGTTGATTTGCAAAGGGTTTAAATATACAAACATGTTTATAATTCAAATGTGAATCAACTAAGTGTATAGAGATCAAATCAAAAATCTTCTCAAATCAAAATTATCAAACCATTGAAATGATAATCGTATTCATCACAAGCAAAATGTGTCAAACCACGATTCTATAAAATTTATATTTTAATTTCATATGATGGTTTGTTGAACGATAAACCTAAGGCAAAGATCATGAAAATGACAATCCAAATTCTAAGTTTAATTCATGCTTGCTGTCATGAATTAAACATAAAAGAATCAAAAATCAAAAAGTAGAAAATAATGAAATAGGCTTTAGCGCAAATAGTCATAATAAACTTGTAAAAGTGTTTATAGACATGGTGATGGCAGCTATAGAAACGAAATGGCTTTTGATCATGTTTAAAAAATCAAATACTTGTGTGGCTGCCAACAATGGCGACGTATTGGGCGAAGCAATTATCTCTGCATCACCAGAGAGTTCAAGTTAGGATTGATCAGAATGAAAAAATTAAATAACAATCAACAGAAAATCAAGCATCTTGATCAAAATAAAAAATCACACAGTCTAGTGTCAGATGTGTTTCTATCCAAATGCAAACCGGTGACAAGTTTAATTACGAGCGAGATGATGTTTAGGAAAATGAATCCAATACTATTGACAGGACCATTGCTTCCAGCAGGGGTCCATAGCCTCGACAGGGATGTAAATTAACCCACTTTGACACCTCTATCATGTTCAAGAAACATCAATTCAAGATGAAGAACATTTTACGATTAATACAAAAAAGTTATACCTGATAATTTTCTTGAACCCAACATTGTTTCGCTGCCAGCAGGCCTGTTCAGTACCCTGGCGAAGTTGCCTTGGCATCATGTATGCATTTACCCGCCGACTGCAGAACTGTTCAGTATCTCGACGGGTTTACAGACACTTCCCACACTTTTCAGTGATTTCATCTCTCTAGAAGTTATTTTAAAATTAGACATAAACTTTATGATCTTCAGGAGAGCGGGGTGATGCTGAAAATTTTAGACTTCGAACAACTTTATATTTTTCAATTTAAATTCTTGTTTGACGACCTTCATCGTGATCTGAACTTAATTTTCTGATAAGAAACTTTTCGAGAATAGGAAGGCATACTTGAGTTGTTTTCTTTAAAATCAAGGACAACGTAAAGAGTTTTAATGATGATCGTATATTCTCGTGATTATAAAGTGAAACCAGGAAGACTATTTTGAACAAAAAGTTTTCTTTACTAGTCTGAGTTTTAACAATTTACAACACTGATGCCTTGAAATGACCTTGACTGTTGCTTTATGATGAGACATTTTGGTTTCCTTTTCATGAACTAATGGTGACACGGACATAAATTTATTCAGAAAACAGTGAAAACAAGCAAAATGAAAAGAACCAAAAATTGAAAAACAAGAAGAAAATTTAAAAAGAAAAATATGTACAGAGGTGAATCTGGAATCATCACGTGAAATATTTTTTTAGATCTTAAAAGAAAATAGAAAAATTCTCGTTAATATGCGTGCATTCCTACTCGTGGCACCTTGGGTTTGGGTTTAGTCGATAGTTCAAATTTTTACTTATCTCCTTACTTTCCATTTAAAATTTTCATAATAATACTATGGTTTTGAAAAGAAATATTCAGCGAAAAGCAGAGAGAAAAGGATCAAGGGGACTTCCCTGAAAATAGTCATATTATGGTTCTCTTTATGCACCCACTTGTGTTATTTAACTGCATTATTACAAAGAGAAACAATGAGAAATAAAACTAAAAGAAAACCTGCTCCTAAACGTACTCTAACTACTAAACAAATCAAAATACTACGTAAAGTCATGTTTCCAATGTAGCCATCGGAGTAACTCCAATCCTGAAATGGAAACAAAATCAAATATTACTAACAAGAATGGTAGTATATCGAAAAATGACAGAAATATATCATACTTACCTTTATAATCATCATTTAAAAACAAAGAAAGCATGATCTTACCATTCCCTTGGACATTCTTTTTGTATGAATCCTCCAGCCATTCTGCAATTTTGTCATTATATGGGTTACTAAAATATGAAAAAATGAGATTGTGAAGCTTGTGAGAGTTATGGGGACTTGACATAACCATTTTCCTAGACTGAAGTGCCCCATCCTCCTGACAATTTTCCTTTCGTTCCATATTTTCTCCATCGTGAGGATATAAAATGAATGTGTTAAAGTTACCTCCTTGATCTCTAAATAAAGTGAAGATAATCTTACCATTCCCTGGAGACTTTTCAAGATATGAATACTCCAACCAATCTGCAATCCTATCATAATACATGCAATTACTAACATGGGATTGTTTTAAAGAATTCACATGCAAAAAATCTTCCTGATGAGAATAAAGTATTAGACTATCAAGGAAAGAATCTTGTAAAAAGGTCGGATCAATATGGTGAGAATTTATCATGATTCTCAATCGAAAAAGAAGTGTCTCATTCTCTTGAAACTTTCCATTGAGCTTAGATATTTCAAGATTGACTATTTGAGGTGAACTAAATGCAGCGACCAACATTTTTGAATAATCATCATTGATAATAATATTTGGTCGGTTATACTTTTCAACCTCAAATTGATCATGGAAAAAATTAGATCATTTTTTAATCACCAATTGAGATGAATCAATGGAAAATGCAATTTGAGACTCTTTCAAATCATTTCTTGATTTACCCACGGATAATTGATGAGAATAAGAATTGATATGTTCATGGGTAGAATTATTTTCCTCTTTATCTTATATTCAGTAATCTCTTTGTACCTGATTATATAATGTTGAATTCTCTCCAAAGTAATATGGAAGACACAATTGCAGAACATTAGTATCAAAAATATCAGGGTACAAGGAATAATATGTAGAAGAATTAAGGAGACGAAATGCATCTCTTGAAATGATAGATATATGTGTTTTGAAATCTGGTTTTGTCCCCTCTCCTTGTATAAACTGATCAACCTCTTTTGTATTCTCTTTTAAAGAGTACGGGACAATTTTTAAGAGATCATTTGGTTCATTGTGTAAGGGAAAATTTGAGAGCAAATCACTAGAGATAGAAGATTGTCTAATGATTTTGTCTCCCACTGATTGATCATGGATCTGTTCAACTAAATTAGGGGAAGATTTATCATCCACATGATTATCAACTTCACATTCGGTCTCTTTTTTACTTTAGAAACAGTTATAAAATCTATGAGAGTGTGACAACTGTCATCTTTTAAAGTCAAGGTTCCTTCTTTGACAGGGGGAGACATCGTTGACAATGAATGATTAGAGGTGATAATCACATTTTGTAAAAAATGACGTTGCTCATGATTTTCCAAAATGAAAGAAGTTGACAAAAATTGTGATTCTTCAAAATCTTCAAGATCAACATCAAAATTTGAACCATCTTGAGATTGACTGTTAGTGCTCAATTCAGATTGGTTAACCATTAATTGATCTTGCTTGTCTGAGAGAGAAACGAGATATTCAAACCACTCATTAATAAGCGATATTTCTTTCAAAGTGAATCTAGTACAAACATGAATGAACCTAATTGCAAAATCATTGAATGATTCACCATTTTATTTCCTTAGGCAACTTAATTCTTCACTTAATTCATCATAATCATAGTTGCTAAAATCTGATAAAAACTCAAATACAAACTCAAACAAAGAATGAATAGAATTAGCCTGAAAAGATTCAAACCAAATTTTAACCCGACCTCGGAAAGTGAGAGCGAACAATCTGCATGTAACATTAGGATCGATGATCTTATGTCTTAAACACTTATAAAAAAAATTAGAAATATGGTCTACTGGAGATGTGTTCCCTTCACCATCAAAGGTGAGTTCTAAAAAGAGATCATTTGTCTTGTTGGAAATAACTGGTAGTGAGACATTAAAAGCATGTTCCAACACAGTGATTTGGGCAGGAGCCATTAAGAATTTGAAGAAATTGACTCCAAATAGTTAGCTTGTCATCTAACCTTCCTTGTAGTGCATTATAAGATGACACAAAAAAAGGATTTATAAATATGGAATTATGAAAGGCCGAGGGATGAAACATTTCATCATTAAATCGACTTCAACCCTCCTAGCGCCATTTGTTGATGGGAAAAATTGATTGTCCATTAACTGGAAGAACAGGTCCAGTCTGAGGTTGTCTAAGTAATCCAAGTCGTTTGGTGTAATTTGTTCTGACGGGTTTAATGGCTCTGTTAGCCAATCTAAAATCCTAAAATAAAGAGAAATGGATAACTAACTAATGCTAAAAACTATAATATATATATATATATTCTGATATAACTATTGTAAATGTGTTTAAGAAGAAAAAGAAAACATAAAAATCTCACTTATAAACAACATTTACAGGTTGCAATTTTTACTAGAAACTTGTAAAATCAATGTAAAAATAATTGTTTTCGAGAAGCAGATAAAGAAAACACATTTAAATATTATTTTGTTTTTTCTTTTCTATAAATCTAACAGAACTTGAATTAATTAAACTATGAAACAAAGATGTACAGATAGTCAAAGACGATCTAATTTTTTTGGTTCCACTAATATATAAACGACAAAAATTGGAAACACAAAAGAGCTAACCTGATGTCAATTTGTTTGATGTGTCCATGCCTCTGTATGAATCAAGAGTATCCAGCAGCCATGCCTAAGAGATAAATCTGCAATAGACTTATACTAAAACTGTTTCGAATAAATTCATAGAATGTATTGGCAACCAGGATTTTAAAAACAGAATAGGGAACACATGTTAATTATGTGATATTATGATCGTAAATAATTACAGTCAGAGAAATCTAAATGCAATACATTCACTTCATTGTTCAACTAAACATCAAAGAGAAATTATGATATTCAAATTGAAAAGATGATCACAGTGTTAATATCTGGAACAACAAATTATGAACGATATTTATAACGTGAATATCCTTAAACATAACATATCATTGAGTCTAAAGCTACATGACATATTAATGCACTAGGATTAAATAAAATGAAACATTAATGAAACACCATTAACAAAAGACTAAAGCCAAAATGTTGTATGATGTTCCATTAAGTCTTGAGAAATCATTTGTCCATCTTTGGTTTCGGGCCAAGATGCATTTCATTTACAAAATGCAAGGTATTTAAAGAGTCTTTTTGAAATCTTGTCTTCCTATCTCTTAGGATAGGATCAGATCCCATGAGATCAAAATATTACAAATATGGAGGGTCTACAACTACTCATAATCTGTAACAAACCTCCCATTCGATACGACAACAACTTCTCATAACAAGTGCAAAAAAAAAAAATTGTGTGTGCGTGGGTACCAGCGTAATAAAGACATTATACTCTGCATCGCAACAAGGCGATGACACAATGCATGCAACTCACGCAACAACACATAACAACCTATCAAGCACAACAAGCATCTGGACGCAATGAATGACAATCAATAGACAAAAATAAGACTTACTACCCACCCGTCCTACCTTGCAACGGTTAGGATCTCCAAGACACATAAGCAATGCTCAAGCCCAGGTTCCCATCGATTTTGACCATTTAAGGTCTCAGGGCTGGCCACTGTTCTGAGGAACATGGAGGTGTCTACATCCCACCCCAAAAGTACAATTCCAAGCCGACAAGCTAAAAGACAACATCAAGATCATCCAGGACACTTCACTCCACAATAATCAATTCTATAAATCTTTCAGGAATATTTAAAGTGGGCCCTTAAAGTATTTTTCCTAAGGTAGACATTGAAACACTCTATTTACGCTCAAAATGAAAACTATTATATATATATATATATATATATATATATATATATATATATATATATATATATATATATATATATATATAANACACTTGGAATTGTTACAATAAATTTGATGACGCAAGAAGTAAATAACCGTCTACCATACATTACATTGACATTTCCTTGCGCGCAAGAAGTAAAATCTAACATTATGCAATACGTCATGCAAAACCTTCATTTTCAGGTGGGCAAGAAAAAAATAAGTTTAAGGCCATCAACCAAAAATAAACTAGATGAACAAAACTAACTTTCTAGAGCCACCATCTACTACATAAATCCCGATGCGTAAGAAACCCAACATCTATGACTATCATTCACGACATACAATCCACTTGCGCAAGAAGCGAGAATTAAACCATCAACAATGCATTTATAAGGCGTAAGAGATTTGAATGCTTTGCCTTACCACTCCCTTATAACCCAAGCACACCCAAGTGTACAGTAAACTTAAGGAATTCGTTTCCATATATCTTTTACAAGGGCAAGCTTATAAGAATCAACATAAAAGAAAAATCAGGGAAACTTAATAACATTATCGTACAAGCTAAACAATTATCAATCACATAATGTCATCCTTTTTCAACTGAACGTAATATTCATAAACATTCCTCTTCATCTCTAAATTAAACAATAATAAAAGGCATTCATTTTTCAACTACTTTTTATAATCAGCAACTGAAGACAGTAATTAGTAATTAAATTCCTTTCATCTCTAAATTTAATATTAATAAAGAGGAATTCATTTTTCAACTACTTTTTAATTAGCAACTGAAAACAATAATTAGTAATTAAATTCCTTTCATCTGTAAATTTAATATTAATAAAGAGGCATTCCTTTTTCAACTACTTTTTAATTAGCAACTGAAGTCAGTAATCATTAATTACTTATTGGTCCATTAATAGGTGAAGACAGTAAATGGGTAAATGAAGGTTGTTGTCAAGGGAGAGTCGTTCAAGGAAGAAATGAATGCCGTTAAGGGGTTAATGCTAATATCAACGCTAACCAGTCAATAAATATCCTTGCCAGAAATATTAGAGCTGTCAGAATTAAAAAAAAATCGCCACTTAATGCGCGAGTGACGGTGTCCTGGTGACAAGCCATTCATAAATGCATGAGATGGCTATCGCAGGGTAAGGAGTGGCTGCGCAGATAGAAATAGAATAAGTCTCCACTCTGAAAATTGAAGACCCCGAAGGGTTATGTACAGATTTTTCCTTTAAACAACAAAACGATTTGATGAAACCTTGGGCGAATTTCATGAAATAAAATAAGTGTTTTAATACTGTGAGTCTGTTGGTCGATCGAGGTTCATCAACGAAGGGTTGGAGGTTAATTAGATAATCAACCATGCTGCCAAAGTATTTTTTGCAATGTCAGGTTGTTAATCAAACCATTAATGCATATGTGCTTGACATGGGTGAATGCAACTTAAGCTAAGATGTTTGATATCGAGCATGCATACTCGGAAGTTGTTGGTGTCTAAATTATCTGATGACAGTAGGGATAAAAGGAATAGGGTTACATGATAGCACAACCATAAAATATTTGGCAAACATCAAGTACTTAGATGAGATTCTAACTATAGATCATCACGATGATTGAGAACTAACAACAATGATCAAAACCAACCTGGTAAACACTACAGACTACAAGTCAACAGTCCAAGACAACAAAGTTTTCACAAAATAGAAATTATATACCAACTTGATGTTGCTTAAGGAGCTAAAGCATTGCTAAACATACATACCAGGAAACTTAAAACATGGGAGAAAGCATTTTTTGATATTACTACGCTGGCAATAACTCTCTAGTTAAACCGGATTAACATAAGAATGGTAGAATTTAACCATATATAAAAACGCCCAAATCAACACAGTACTAAGATACCATTCGCAGTCAATCGAGGAATCGCCCTCAAGAGATGAATACGACAGTTTGAAGAATGTGAGGAAATCAGGGGTCAATTCATGGTCAAAGGATTAAGTTCGTTGCCAAACGGTGGATCTTTACTGTCAATAGGAAACGAGTACGCAATCAATGAAGGATTTGAATCGCTGATCCTACATCGGATAATGTTTGGTTATAAAAAGAGGAGCAAGCGTAAACGGGCAGAGCTTAGTATCTATTCGCTGCCTTGACCAGGGAGGAAATCGTAGACTAAAAACCCAGAATCGCAGGTCGATATTTACCCATACTGATTTAAATAATCTGTCCCTAAATCATAATGAAATTTTGTTGGTAAAAATGCAGGCATCAATGAATATCGCTGTCATAACTAAGAATCCAGCAGTCACCCAATAAGTATAAAAAAATCATCGTAAATTGAACGATATTCGTCATATCTTGGCTGGAACTATCGTAGTTGGGGATATCATACCACACAAGGAATTAAGTAACCCGCAGACACATCATTAAACGCAGATTAAGTAATCTTGGCTGGAATGATATTCGTCATATCTTGGTTGGAACTATCGTCGTTGGGGATATCATACCACACAAGGAATTAAGTAACCCGCAAACACATCATTAACCACAGATTAAGTACGGGTTCACACGGGTCAAGACCAACAATTAGCCAAGGATGAACCACAGAAGAAGACGACAGATGGGTTCGTCCTTTGCTTCACCATCCTCGCATAGAAAAGCAGGGCATTGAGATCCATAGGTCTTTTAACACTAAGGCGACGACCGTAGATCAGGATCCTGACTGACTGCTCAGGCGAGGACTAGCATACTAGGGACGGAAGCAACAATCGCATGGGTCACGGTCAACCACAGGGTTGTCGAGTCAAGCGAGGACGAAGGCCACAGGAAATCAATCAACCCAACAATCAGCTAGGCTAAGAAAAAGGGGTCCGCTATCAATCTAAACATTCAAACCATTTACAATCAATATGCAGATCCAAGCATAAGTCCTAATGCATTCTACTCTACAAAATAAAAAGAGTGTATCATGGCCTGATCATCCGCTTCGAATGACGTCCCGCGCTCCGTACAACTCCCGCTCGTCGATCGTCGAGACCTCACTGGTACCTCCCAGCCAATGCTAGGTTATTTTTCTTCCCCCTTAGCCCCCCGAGCCACAAAGAGGCCACACACACTATCCAGAGGTTTCGTCTAGCTCCCAGCTCGCCTCGCAAGGCCGAGCTACCACTCCTCTCTGAGTTGGGTATCCCAACTCCCCATAAGTAAATCAATCAAGTCGATATTTTTGCAGCGTAATGTTACGCAAACAGAAGATGATCCTTTCTCCTTCTCCTTCCTTCATTTTATAGAATTTCCCACTTCCTCTCTTTCCTAAAATCTCATTTAATTAAAGTTTTTAAAATAAATTCCTAAAAATTCTTCTCCGTACAAGTGTCCCTCATCCCCTACATTCCTCCATTAATTAATTTCTTAAATATCTTTATTTTCCTCACCCACCTAGAGTTACTTCTAGAATCACTCCTAGGTGTCCCTAGATTCTCTTACAGGTTTTAAAGGCTTTCCCTATTATGAAATTGCTAATTCAGTTTAAAATTAGAAATCTCTTAAATGTGGATTCCTTATTAAGTTGACTACCCGCTTTTCCCCTTAAGTTCCCATTTTTCATTTTTATGTTACCTCCTTTCCCTAGTTTCCTAAAAAAAAAATTTCCCCTCTTTCCCCTTTTACTTAGAACTCAAAAAGGCAGGTGTGGATTTTAACCCCTTTTCCCTTTTATCATTAATTTAGTATCTTCTTAAATTATCAAAAGATAAATAATTAATTCCCTCTTTACATTTTATATCCACAGATTTTAATAATTTAGTTTCTTACTCCCTTCATGTTACAAAATTTTATGAAGATCATAATTATTATTTAAGTGGTTTTTAATTTAAATTTAATTATTATTATTATTATTATTATTATTATTATTATTATTTGAAAGGTAGACAAAATTTTACCCCTGGCGTAATTTTAGACTTAGAACTTAGATTTTGTACTGGGTGACATTTAATTAAGAAGATTGTTTTAAAATTTCTTAACATGTCATTTGTCTTAGGGACATCTAGGTTCATCCCTCTATCATCATCAACGCGACGTGCCCTCCAGGACGCACTAGGTGCTCCAAGGGTGTCACTCGTCTCATATGTTCCTTTGCACGAAGTGCCCTTCAGGACGCACTACGTGCTTCAAGGGTGCCACTCACCTCTTGACTGATTGGTAGACATCAATAACCCCTGGAGTCAACACTCCGCCAGGTGAACTTGTGGGAGACTAAAGGATTCTAAGGAATAAGGCCCCCGCCTTATTACACACCCCTTAGAATCATCGTGAGCAACTGTCGCAGTCTTCCCTCACGACATTGTGGGTCCTCTCGAACTAGGTAATCATTAACCTACAATTTGAGCCACAACGGGAGTGCTAGTAGGTTGTGGCAGGGCTGTTGTCCACACCTCTCCCTCAACATCTCTGGTAGTCATGTGCGACCCCTTTACTCCATATGTGAGTCTGGTCGGCAAACTATCGTCAGCCTGCCTCATCAACAAATCATGTCAGAACATATCCATATCAATCATTTAGTGAGATGTACTAATATCACAGTAAAACAATCAAAACCCAATGGCGCACTCCCTGACTCGATACAAAGTCCAAGGGGTTCCATTGATGCCTCTGCATCCTCAAGGTCCAAAACCTTGCACACTCAGTAAAACCGAGTCAATAACACCTGTCTACGTCAATGTAGTAAAACAACATGTCATCTACCCATAACGCATCATAATCAAAGTCAAATGTTTTAATAGCATAATAATCCGGATCACTTGTGAGCAAGTGTCCTCAAAGAATAAGTTCGTTCAGTGTGCCAGAGCGAGATGTTACATAATCAAACTGTATCTTCAAATACTAATAAAAGTTTTTTCTCATTTACAAAATAAACAGGAAAGAGATAATAATCAACTAAATCGAACATGTTCCACCTCATAAATATCAGCATCAAATATACCATGTCCTGAAAAACGAAATAGGAACAAGTTAGATAATTTATTAACAACTAATTACTAAATTTTATATAAAAATGACTTGGATTCAAACTATTTAAAAAAAAAAAAGATAAGCTACAGGTTTCTGTAGCTAGTCTAAAATAGTAAAAATATAAACAGAAAATTAAAATCTAATTGTTTTATTTTTCCAACCGAATCAAATCAAAAAAGAATCAAAAAATACTTTTACCATTTCATAGATTGGACAAAGAAGCATCTGAATTTATGAAGGTGTTAAAATTAGTTTTTTACATTACCAGCCTGCTCAATTTGTTTGCCAAATTAAAACCAAATTACCCTGTTCCTCATGTTGGCGGTTTTTTTTTTAATCACAATTGATTTGTTAATGAACCCTGATTCGACTCATTAATACATCTAAAACTTCCTTCAATGATTTTCTGGACATGAAATCAGACCGTGGCTTTCTCCCAATGGGTTTCAAACTGTAGTAGAGAGTAGATATGTGATAGCATAGTCTTTTTGTGGATGAACACATAGTTTTTCGACAGTAGGGTTAGACATGCAAGAGATGGAGTTTTTATTGATATGGAGAGGCAATTCTATTGTAGTCTCATAAACAGAAGAAGGGAAAATATAACTTGGAACCCAGCAAAACCAATAACAGGCTTGGATCTCTAAGCAAAACAAACAAAAATGCTTACCTCAGCCGCAAAGAACTTCTGAGATTTTTCCCTCCAAAGAATGAGATGTATCTTTGAAACTATATCATTTCTGAAGAATCTGCTCGCGATGAAGGTAAATGACCCCATTTATGGAATGGGTTTTAAAAGGTTTTGGCTAATTAGTAACGGGTTGCTTAGAAATGCTCCCGCAAAAACATGTCTCTGGCATGCAATTACAGGGTTTTAAAAACTCAGAGTCATTTGGTTGGATTCGCATCACCGTGAGAAAGCAGTGCCTGGCAGCCATTCGGTTCCAATCGGACAACAGGAGCCATTGATAATATGTCTGGACGGTAATAGAGACGACTCAAGATAGCTCTGGGTTTAGATGGAAAGAGTAAAAGGAACACATCTGAGCGGATAAAATGGAAACAAACCAAGTGAAATCCCTGCGTAATCATAATCTGAACATTGGGGGTTTGGTTATTGAGGCTTGAACACTCATGGTATTGAAAACCTCGTGTACAGGGCATGACAAAAACCCTCAAACCATAATGAAATCTTATTAATTCAATCTGCCAGCAAAAAGATTACGTACAGGGTATAATACTTGTGCATTATGACTAGCGTGACTATAGTTGATTTGCAAAGGGTTTCAATATACAAACATGTTTATAATTCAAATGTGAATCAACTAAGTGTATAGAGATCAAATCAAAACTCTGCTCAAATTGAAATTATCAAACCATTGAAATGATAATCGTATTCATCACAAGCAAAATGTGTCAAACCACCATTCTATAAGATTTATATTTTAATTTCATATGATGATTTGTTGATTGACAAACCTAAGGCAAAGATCATGAAAATGAAAATCCAAATTCTAAGTTTAATTCATGCTTGCAGTCGTGAATTAAACATAAAAGAATCGAAAAATCAAAAAGTAGAAAATAATGAAATAGGCTTTAGCCCAAATAGTCATAATAAACTTGTAAAAGTGTTTATAGACAGGTGATGGAAGCTATAGAAACAGAATGCCTTTTGATCATGTTTAAAAAATCAAATACATGTGTGGATGCCAACACGACCCTATTACAGATGTATTTACACATTACATGTACATTTAGGCCCATATATGCTCCCGCTTGGGGTCATATTATATACATTTAGCCATATATATGCCCCCCTTGGGTCATAACAATGGGGAATAGATTTTGTTGGTGAATTAAATATAAAATCTATTAAAGGTCACAATTATTCCTTGATAATTATTGATTAGTGCACTAGATAGGAACATATCATTCTTACAAATAGTACCTCTTTTAAGGCAGTCATCTGATTCATGAAGAAAAATATCACTACTAGATTTGGTACTCCCTCAATTTTAGTATTTGGCAATGCTTAGTACTTTTTTATTTTCTTAGTTTACAATATTCACCACATTATGGGCCAATAGAGTGACCCCTAATGCAACCATGAGAAATTTGCCCCATTTCCTAGTTTATGGGAAGGAAGATATTCTTCTTCTTAAAAAATAGTTTGAACACTAACTTCTTTATCAAATAATTTTAAGAGAACATAGCTAAGTTAGGGGCTTGGTTTAATTGTATTAAGAAAATAAAGAATTATGTTGTAATCTTCATGATATCAAGAACAATCACACAAACACTTCGGGGTGATAGAGATAAGTAATATAGTTTTGAGATGAGTGGAACATAATAGTGTGATTCAAGGAAAATATATATTCATCTAACCACTAGATTGAAGTATCAAGAAATAATTTGGCTCATGTTGTAGTAACTCATAAATTCTTGTCAAAAAATGAATATGAATAACTTTTTATATGACATATTCTTGTTAAAAAATGAATATGAAGAACATTTTAGATGATATAGCATTCAGATTGATGTTTTAGTGAACTTTCAAGTCTAACTAAATGGTATTAAAACAATTTGAGAACTTAAAGAGAAAAAGAGATAACTTAATAATCATTAACACATAATTAATGGTAACAAATTAACTTGAATATAATACATGAAACCTAGGGTATTTCACAATAATGAGTGTAATTACTATTCCTGGTTTAATTAGGAGGTGTATAGTTCTTATGGATATTATTTAAGTTGAAATCATGTTTTGGTGGTGAAGTAAGACTTAAAATTTGAGTATGTAGGTTTTCACATCTATTCATCATAGTGCTTGAAATTTCTGGAGATTGAGCAATGCATGCTTTTTGAAATGTCTAACATTTTGGGTGGACCCTCCATGCATTTTGAGGGACAAAAGAAGCTTTGATACTGTTAGAAAATAGTGTCGAGATGAGATTAAATTGGAAATAGATGTGAAATAGTCGTTAGGAATTATAAATAAAATAAGCTCGTAACCATTGATAATTAATAAAAAAATAAACTTGTATTTATAAAAAATTAATAGTAAAATGGTCATGAACAATAAGAATGAGATATAATTAAAAATAAGGAAATTAATTAATATAATTAAAGTATTAAATGGCCAGGATCAAAACAAGAAACTATAAACTAGATAGAGAAATTGAAATGGGAAAATATTCAAGACGGGGAAGAAGATAAATTGATTTTAAAATAAAAATAAAGAATAGAAGGGTTAGTCAAAATAAGAAATTGGGAAGGTAAATGGAAATTTAACGAATTAAAATTAGGATAAAGAAGAAAAGAGGGTAAACAAACCATGAGAGACAAAAAAAAAGTATACAAGGGTATCATTAAAGATAAGACTTAAAAGAGAGAGGATGAGACTCATGGGGGAGAGAAGTCACAGGGGACAAAGATTCAGAATCAAGGGGGGTTAAGGTTTATGACTTAGGTGACAGAAGGTGGGTTTTCAATACTGGTTAAGTTTATAGTCGTCTTTCCTCATTGAATTTATTACGATGTTTTTTTATTTATAGGGCTTCACGAATGTTCATTGATGGCTGACTTAAATGTGAAGTTGTGGAAAGTGTTGGTTATATGTTCTTTGAGGCAAGCTTTGAATGTTCTGCTAGTTTGGCCAATGCAGGTTTTTCCATAGGAGCAAGGAATCTAGTAAACTCCTTGGACTAACATAGAATCAGATCTTTCCTTAGCAGTTGTAAATAAATTCTTGAGGTTTTATAGGGTTTAAAAAGGGTTTTAATATTTTTTTTGGATAAGATATCTGAAATATGGTTGATAATGTCATGGATGTAGGTAAGAGAAATAAGAGCATGAGGTGGGATGGAGGAATGAGAGTTTTTGGATTTAACATGAAGGGTTGAGTGAGAAGTTTTTTCAATTTGGGAGGTAGAGTATCCATTAGTCAGAAGAGAGTTAGTGAGGTAGGCTTTTTCTTTCACAAGGAAGTGAGGAGCAAAGATTCTAATGACATGGCTAATAAGAGTTATTTGGACCACAAATTTTTGGGCTAGGTGATGGTGACACTGGGTGTGGAGGTATCTACTGGTGTGTGTCTTTTTTTCTATAAACTTAGTGGGTAATGTATCATCAAGTTGACAGGATATGAGAACATATAAGAACGAAAGAGACACATACCAATAATTTAATGTTTTGACTTGACCCTTATATTCTTTATTTTTATTTTAAAATCAATGTATCTTCTTCCCCGTCTTTAATACTTTTCCATTTCAATTTCTCTGCCTAGTTTATAGTTTTTTTTTTTAGCCTAACTATTTAATACTTTAATTATATTAATTAATCCCCCCCCCCCAATTTTTATTGTTCATAACTATTTTACTATTAATTCTCAACAAATACAAGTTTATTTTATTATTAATTCTCAATGAATATAAGCTTATTTTATTTATAATTCATAACTGTTATTTCACGTATATTTCACACTTAATCTCACCTCGACAATATTTTTTAGCATTATCAAATATTCTTTTGTCCCCAAAGATGAGTGGAGAGTCCACCTAAAACGTTTGAGGTTTCAAAAAGCACACACAACTCAATCTCTAGAAATTTCAAGCACTAATACTTAAAAATGTTATAATTGGCTAAGAATTACTTTTCCAAGAAAATAGTTTAACGACCCAAGATCTAAAGGCATTATGGACCACCGACGAGATATTGAATGGTGATAATTATCCTCATTGCAAATTGACAATTGAATTATTATAAGTTTTGTCACCTTCAAAAAAAAAGTATGTATCTCTTATCGATCTTGTTATATGAATTATAAATATTGATACAATTATTTAGAAGATAGTAAAATAACTCATAATACTAAATGGTTAGTTTTTCTACGAACAAAATTTATTAGATTAATAAAAGACACTAAGTCTATATTTTTTTTATGACAAATGATCTATAATAAACAATAATATAAAATCAACAAAGTGTGTGAAATTTGTGAAATGTTAGTATAATAAGTCTACTTCTTTATGGATTACCAATGGGATTATTTTAGGTTGTGTAGTTTTTCTTGAATAATGGTGGCAAACAAGTATAATAAACAATAATATAAAATCAACAAAGCCTATGACACTCGTGAACTGCTATTGTAAGTGCTCTCTTATGGACCACCAATGGATTGTGGTTTTATGGCGTGCTTTTCCTTGAATAATGATTCGAATAGTAACCAATGATAACTTTCCTCACTACAAATTGACATTTAAGTTATAATAAGTTTTGACACCTTTGGAAAAAAAAGAATACATAATTCATCTTGATACAACTCATTAGAAAATAATAAAATAGCTAATAATACTATAAGGTTAGATTTTTATTAATAAAATTTATTAAATTAATAAAAAAAACATAACAAATATATTATGACAAGGGAGTATAATAAACAATAATATAAAACCAACAAAGTCTATGAAATTAGTGAAATGCTAGTATAATAGGAAATTATAATGTTGTTTACTATTTTTGTTTACCAACAAAGTGTATCCAACAATGTTATGTATAAATTTAAAGACAGTAGAAAGTATATATATATATATATATATATATATATATGTATGTATGTATGTATGTATGTATGTATGTATGTATGTATGTATGTATGTATGTATGTATGTATGTATGGTAAGTTTTGAATGAGGCTTGGCTTAGTGATAAATAGTCAATTTGAGGTTTTGACACTTTATCAAGGGTTAAAGATTGTAGATTCAAATTATATAAGAGAATTGATAGTTATTAGTGATTCATCTCTAATCATATAAAAAAAAATATCTCAAAAGATTGTATTTTGGAAAGGTTGATAGCTATAATCCAACAAGAAACAAGATGATTTACACATGGTGAAGCAATGTCAATAGGCTCATGCAAACCCAAGTGGAAGTCATTTCCCTTGTGCAATGGGTATGCATTAAACATCATTATGCGCCCACATACAATGAAGGAATAAGAGAAAGGTAATATGACATCATTGTTTGAAATGGTGAATGAAGGTGGGATATCTCTATATGGGTTGTGTTTGTTGTTGTTGTGGTTTAAGTCCCTAGTAATGTGTTATTACACAATCTGTAGATTGGGCAAATCCCAACCCAATCCATGGAAGTGTGACAACTACGGAAGTACCTACCCACTGTCAACTTAGATAAACACTCCCCTCACTTTAGTAATGATAAGTCACCACAAGGGGGGGATCCCGGTGACCCTAGGGGGATTGAGATGGAAAGAGAGACAATGATGAGTGAGTCTCCTATGGGTCAATCTTGGAGGTGAGGAAAATGATTGAAAAAGAGTCTTGTTGATGGAGAATTATTGTCAAACGTTGTATTCCTGCAAGACAATGTTAGCACTGCCCAGAAAAAGACAAACGATTGATATACAAGCCTTAAACCAAATGGGAACAAGCAAGAAACCTTGTTGTCCCAAAATTGCAACAATATGGAAATATATTTTTTGCGGTAAACAAGTTATACCAGCTGCAAATATAACCACTAAAATCAAGTATAAGATGATGAAAAATAAACTAGCAATAATTAGTCAAACTTCCACTGATAAGAGAAAGACTTTAGATGGTTTTTAGGGATGTTGTTTAGGTGTTATCAACAATGTATTGTAACAACCAAGTGGTTGTATCAAACAATTGCTACAATAGCGAAATCTAACCATAAAAGTTGGCAAGTAAACCATGCAAATGATAACTAATAATCAATGTAACAGTAATCGAGGTTCACAAACAAATTTCAACAGTAGATAAATGGGTAATAAATGAAAGAAGACGCGTTTTTTGCAGCCCTAATGGTTGTAACTTTAGTTTATAACAACAAAAAGAATTACTAGAGGCTAAATTGGATGCCCTTAGAGCACAAATATGCCTTAAGCATGCAAAATTGATTTCCAACTTGAACAATTGCAAAATATCTATTTTTCACATATTCCAATGCAAATAATTTTATTTCTCCAATGAAAATTAAACAAGTGCCTTATCAATTGGATTATGGATTCTCTTGTGTAATATCTAGGGTTTTAAACTTCTCTAGGGGTGTAAGCTATTTTACTTCCTAGAGCATGCAAAACCTAGCAAGGTAAATCTACAACTACGGTGTAAGCCCTTTTACTCCTCCTAGAAACCTTTGCAAAATATCTTATCCAAAACAATAGTGGTAGATCCTAGTGGTGGGTGTATGACCTTATACTCCTCCAAGAGTTAAACAAGATCAACCTTGTAACCAAGAAAGAAACATAGCATAGATTCCTTACCTAGTCCAAAAATTAACAAGATAGACTCTTCCTTACCAAGTATATTCCACCACACATGCAACAACAAGCATCAAGAGAGATAGTGCACCACTTCTTCACCAATAGACAAGTAACAAGTATCCAAGAGACCACAAGAGAGAGAAGATGCAATTTTCCCAAGAGGGGAATTTTTTTTAACCATAAACATATGTAATTCTCAAGTGTTATGATATCCAAATGAAATTGTCATGACCTTTATTTATACAAGGTCTAAGAAAACCAATTTGACCACATACTTTAGGGTAAACCACAAATTAGGGAGGCCGACCTCCTAATTTTCTCCTTTACAAAATATAATTTGAATTTATAAAATAAGCAAGCCCTAAAAGATGATGCCATCCCTCCTAGGGGTGACGTTTTGGCATACTGAGCAAATTGTTGAGCTTGTTGAGGGAGATGTTGGGCCTCCAAATGCCATATCTTCATGGTGCAAGGGTCTTCCTCCATCAAAACCTGCCAATTCATCATCAAATCACCCATCACCATCAAACCTTAGCCCCCAAGTGAGACGCCATGCACTATAAAGTGATGTTTTGAGCCTCCAAGGTCAAACGTTGGGAAAAGGGGGGTAGCTTTCCTTCTTCGAGATGTCCTCTCATACCTCCAAAGGCAATGTTCATCATCTAGCTTGTCCCAAGGCGTGGGGTATCACATCCACTCTATGGGATTCATGCCCCGATGAAGGCCCAAGCAAGGCTTGTTCCTCCACAAATGTCCACCAAACAAGGTCCTGCAAAGACAATTAAATACGCCCTCCAAGAGTCTCAAGTAAAACGTATCATGCCAAGTAAAATCACATTTAATACAAGAGCCATCTAAACATGTGCATCAAATCTACCTTTTCAAATTAAACAAGTGCTCAAAGACCCTATGCAATTTTCCATATTTATATATGGGAGGGGTGTCATAATGCCCTATTGGGTGAACCAATTCCTCAAGTAGGGGAGGTTCCCAAGGATAATCCTTTCTAGTTTATGTAGTGGGTGTGAGGTGGATGGGGTTAGAATTATAGGTATGGGGTTTCATGAAATACAAGGGCTTGTATTGTCTCATTTATGGGCGCCTTTGTTAAGGGTGTGATGCCCTTTGTCTGCAATGCAACAATTTTTCAAGCCCATTTGCCATTAATTTATTAGAGTGTTTCTGCGTTGAAGACGTATGGGGGAACTAAACTAAGCAATAAAAATAAAGCCCGCAAACACTCTACCCTGGTCACAATGCTTACTCAAGTTGAAGACAGTGTGGGGCACTAAAATAAGCAACAAAAACAAATCCCACACCACTCTACCTTGGTTGGAATGATTTTAATTAGTTATTTTTCAAGGTCCTTTAACATTTTTTTGAGAAACATTTCATTGTCCTTGGGATCCCAAAGTGAGCATCTAGAAGGTTTATGATTGGATTTTATCTTTTGCCAGCTACAAGCCTATGGGCCTTCAGTCCCTTCTTCCCATGAAATGAGGTACATTCCCTTCTTGGGTCAACAAGCCAGGCGACCTAAACAAGGATAATTTTAAGGATGGAAATTTCTATTGAAATGTAGAAACATGGTCTAATATTACTAGTCCTTAGTATGCAAAATGTAAAATTTTTAGTGATAGTTTCGCAAAAATATTCAAATTTGTAAGGATTTCATATAGTTTCTATAAAATTTTGGCAATTTTTAAGGTAAAATAATTTTATTTTATGGAATTTGGGTGAATCGTTTTTAGAAAAAATGGAAATTGACGAATCTTTTATTGGGAAAAAACATGGAAAATTAGCCCATTGGAGAAATTTAGCCCCTAAAATCATCTATGGACTTAAATGATGGGGACATAGAAGAGAAGAAGTAATGAAAAATGGTAAGTATGAGTGGGGACGATATGATAACCCTTTAAAGAAGACCCATGATTACAACCCTTTCCCCAAGGGTGGCCACTTACTAGGAAATCATGACACTCACCAAGGTGAAATAAGGCAAAAAACATATTTTCGAAGCAAAACGTTCCATAATCAAAAGAAGTTTTAATGCAACATATTGAAATGCCCCAAGTATTAAAGTGACACTTACCATGATACATGACTTGTTACCTCATGGAGCAAGATCCACCATCTTTCGAAAGCAATTTGGTGTGGTGAATGCCATCATGACGAATGGAGAAGTATGGTTGTGAGGTGGGGATCCATTTGCGTAAGTGGACGCTATTGAACAATCCATCTCTTGGTACCCCATGTATGAACCCTGAGGGCCTCAAGACATCATCTCCTTAGTTATCCCTAGGAATGGGGGATAACATAATGAAATTTGGAAGTCATCCCAATCTTGTCGCTAATCAAGAAATTGGTTGGTTATCTGATGTGTGTTGCATTTTGGAGTTTCCCTCTGCATTCTCAAAATTAGACATGGAGGAACATAAGCATCCAAGTTGGTATGATATCGATGAGAGATTGGGATTACGATGAGTTTTGAGGTGCCACGAAAGTTTGATTTTGACAAATTACTCTATAATTGTTAACTTCAACGATTGATTCCATGACTAGGAGGTAACTTTGAACCAAGGGAAAGCGAAGGTTTTGGAAATTATTGTTCGATGAAGGAGGCAAATTGCAAAGCTAGAGGAGGAATGTAGCATATTACAACATATGGTGATTGGTTTTGCATGAAGCACACAATTTGGGATATCTCAATAGAGGTCATCAATTGACTCAGTACTAGAGGAAGCTTAGGAAGTAGACTCAATCTAGTATGACCCAGGGGATGTAGAGATGGAATCAATGAAGCAAGAGGATAATCCTTCGTAGGAGGAACTTATTGAAGAATATAGTAGTCCTACATCTATTTAACTCTAGGTTTTTCTATATATTGTGAAAAAATATTGATTTTAGGACAATTTAATAGGAAGTAAACAAATAGAATTAATAAATTTTCCTTAGAAAAACAAAGAAGAACCATTCATATTTTGAATTTGTACAATAATTTTGTTATAATGGTATTAGCACAAGCATTTATTTTATACTATTAAGTTGTACAATAACATTAGAAAAACAAAAAAGAACCATTCATATTTTGAATTTTTACAATAACTTTGTTATAATGGTATTAGCACAAGCATTTTTTTTATACTATTAAGTTGCATAGTAACATCGCAATTTTTTTTTAAATTAACCATTTCAATTTTAAAATATAATAAGTAATTTATTTTTATTTATTTATATATATTTTTAATTATGTATATTTTATGTTGGTATGGTTTTTGTTTTTTAATTATATATTTTTATAAATTTATGGATAAATTTGAACTTAAGTATCTTGATTCTATTATATGTTATGTTTATGTAGTGTTTATTTTTTTGTTATAATGGTATTAGCACGAGCATTCTTTTTTTTACTATTAAGTTGCATAGTAACATCGCAATTATTTTTTTTTAAATTAACCATTTCAATTTAAAAATATAATAAGTAATTTATTTTTATTTATTTATATATATTTTTAATTATGTATATTTTATGTTGGTATGGTTTTTGTTTTTTAATTATATATTTTTATAAATTTATGGATAAATTTGAACTTAAGTATCTTGATTCTATTATATTTTATGTTTATGTAGTGTTTATTTTTTATTATATAATTTATGTACTTATTAATAAAGTTGATCTGTTTTATGTTTGTATAAAAAAATTTATTATTATATATTTTCATTTTTTGGCATATTTAAATAATATGTTAAAAAAGTTATATACAAACCATTTTATGTTTATGTAGTGTTTATTTTTTATTATATATTTTATGTACCTATTAATAAAGTTGGTCTTTTTTTATGTTTGTATAAATTTTTTTATTATTATATATTTTATTTTTTGGCATATTTAAATAATATGTTAAAAAAGTTATATACAAACCATTACGTATATGTAAATAATTTTCTAATATTAGTTGGAGGAATCAATTTCTGGTGTAAAGTTAAATATTTAATTATTTAATCTAACTTATAAAATTACATTTTTTTTAAAAAGATACTTTTTAGATAAATAGAAAATTATTTACATTAGTAGCTAAAAAGACATGAAAAGAAATAAAAGGGTATACACAATGAATATCATATACTCTTATGTAGGGATACTAAAAGAACTATGAAATCAGAATAAGTGGTTGAATATGACAATTTGGCATCTCTAATCAGTAATGCCCCTTTTGCAAGGAGTTGCATATGTACCTCATCTCGCCATAAATGACAAAAATCTGACTGAGAACTAACCTCATTATCAGAAGAAAATTTGCAACATAGTTTCCAAAGGATACATAAAGCAGAGACTCTCAAACAATGTCAAATACCAACCAAGGAATCCCATATCACCGGTTTGGAATCACCCAAAATTGTGTGCCAATGCAAATGTCCATGAAGAATGTTTGCCAACTGAAATTGAACCTGAGCCCAACAAGAACTCTCAAAGGAGAATTCCCATAAAATATGCTTTATTGATTTAGACTTCAAGCAATAGGGGAAATGCCATCAGAAAGACCACTTTTGGCAAGATGGACTTTGGAGGGGAGACCTTGGTAGATCACCAACCAAGAAAAAACTAGAGCTTATAAGAAGCTCGAATCGACCAAACACCATGCAACCTATGATTCCAATGTCTCTCTACATTCGAAGAAATCCACTCGGCACTAAGAATGGGACCTAATTCATGTTGCTAATACAAAACAATGTAAATTTTATGGGAATAATATTGGGTCAAGGGATGCCCAAAACTCCACTCTCAATATTGCCAAAAGGGCCTAGTCATATAAATATTCATCTTAAAAAAATCCTCACGGGGTATGAACCAAATAATCTCCATCTAGGTAGGTTGATCTGCAGAAGACAATGCAAACTCCCTAGCCATTGAACACCAAGTCTGCTAAGAATGGGAATTGGAATCTCAAAGATCTCTCCAGAATAAAATATTATTTTTGCTAAGCCTCTTTTCTTGAAAACGAGGGAGGTCAGATATGCGAGTAGCCACCTACTTCCAACTCCAAATTGGCCACTTGGATAGATCCCAACATAATCGACTTCCTGACCACTTCCAATGGACCATACCTTCTACCTTCCTTCAAGTTGTCTAAATACTCATGAAGAGGAAGGACCACGAAATATGAAAAATATGAGGAGAAGAGAAGATATCACATAAACTTAATTGTCCCTTTACTTTGTCAACATGTTGGGTTGAAATAAATCCATGTCACATCAAAAATTCCCAAGGAGATGAGCCCTCCAAACTTCTAACTACCCATTTAGCATCCAAAATAATGCCTTAGGTCACCACATCAATTAGGCCAATGCACCCCTCATCCTTGGGAAGGATACAGACTGTCCAAGGGACCATGGGAATACCATGAGCACCATCATACTTGGTGTGATACCTCATGACTTGAAACTTTAACAATTATTATTATTATTTTTATTTTTATAATTTTAATTATTTTTCCAAAAGACACTTTGGTCGATTGAGCAAATATGAAATGTAAAACCCTATTATTTTATGAAAATAAACACATGTGGAAAAAGGGGCACATGTTGAAGTAGTTGTTAAAGAGGGAGTTAGGAATCCAAAGGGGTTGGCCAAGTGGGCGTAGATTGAGACAAGTTGTGGAATTAACTCAACTTCAAAAAGACATATTCTAGATTTATAGGAGAATCTGTGAACATGTGTAAAATTGAATCTGACAGGTGGTCAGTGAGTAGGAGGCTCAAGACAAGTGTCACAAGTCCTAGGAAAAACAAAAAGAAGTCATGACAAGGGAATGGGACACCATTTTTAGGATGTGAACTGATAGCTCGAGGAGGCTACGCATTGATTTTGACACAACGAAATTTTGTTTACACACAACAAGATAGTACTCAAAATTTTGCAAGAGACCATGTAGGTAGCCCCTTGGATTCTGAACTAATATCGGGGGTGACAGAGGTTGACAAAGACTCTAGTCTACGGTTGGGAGGAATATAATCTTCAACGTGTGGTTTCCCCAAGTTCCAGGGTTTACTTATTTATTATGAATATGCCAATCTGAATGTTTATTGTGTATCACTGTGATCAAGATTATTGGTTATGAAGTATTGTTCAAGCATAAATAAGTCATAGCAGTATTAGATATAAGTGATTTTATTGCTAGATCTATGAATAGAGTTGTATTACCAGTAACAAACCCAATAAAAATCATGAGTAAAATCTAATTATTAAAACATGAAATGTATCTGAATAAGAAATCTGTATCAAGGAAACATAGTTTAACAAAGATACAAGCAAAGACTATCTGTATCCAAAAAAAGGAATCAGTACTAAGTAAACAGAGTTAAATAAATTTGCAGAATAGTAAAAACGTATACAACATTCCTAAGCCATGGGACTTTTAAAGAATAATTATGTACAAAAAAATATTTGGTCAACTAGCTCGACAAAGTGTACAAACAGAGCAGTCACAGAGTAGTAGTGAAATAAGTTAGGACATTGTATGAGTTCAAACACTCAAAAAAATTTCGAATTACATATACAAATGAAAATTAACTTACCATGGAAGTACATAACACTTCTCGTATCTCCTTCTGTCGCCAATGTACAACATCCAAATGTTGAGGGTTGTTAGACAATAGATGGGTGCCCCTCACAATAACGAACATGGCCCATCATTAGTTAAAATACCCAAGTATAAGTTTTAACAAAGATTAAATTCATGGTGCACCTACAGAATATAATCAGAAGAACATTGCTATACTCTGTGCAAATACCGCACTTGTTCAAACATTTTCAACAGAAGTACTAATTATGTCTAGGACAAGTAAAACGATTCAAAAAAATTTAATCATAGACTGGAAACGAGAGAAGTAACACAAAAAAAATATAAACCCTATATTAAATCCTGTTAAGGTAAACTTGGATCACAGAGTTCATAGAAATCTGGGTTCGGTCGATAAGCCTTAAAAGTCCAACTAAAAACTGTTCAGATCATAGGATAACCAAAATCAAGACACACGAGGACCAAAATACATATTACAGTAACGACATTAACACTATAGATATAAAACATGATAAACATAAGTCCTCCAAAGTAAACCATACTGAGACGTATTAATCATAGCTGATGGAATAACGTTTAAGCACGACTATAAACTAGCATATTAATTTTTCTTAGAAATCACTTCAAAGATAATAAGCTAGAAGCACAAGTTTACGAGTTACAAAGGAAGCCGAAATGAGTAAAGGAGATTCAATAAAACTCTTAAAATTTAGGGACACCACCCTTGGAGTTGATAAAGACCAACCAACTGCATGCTAGAGAAGCTATGAATGCCATGGATTTTTCAAATAATCCCACCGTGAATGAAAATGGGTTTTGGACAGTCATACCTTCAACACTATAACTCAGGAACTCTCAAAATATATGGGAGGGTCCAGTGAAATTTCAAATATCTCAAAAAACCTGTCGAGATAAACGCAGATATGAGAAAACAAAATTGAAAAGTGTGAAATGAGTCAAGTTCGGGAGAGGTTGAAATGGTTAAGGATCCGACAAGAAACCCTAACACTTGTACGCATAAAAACACTACATGTGGTCCAGTGAAATTTCAAATATCTCAAAAAACCTGTCGGGATAAACGCAGATATGAGAAAACAAAATTGAAAAGTGTGAAATGAGTCAAGTTCGGGAGAGGTTGAAATGGTTAAGAATCTGACAAGAAACCCTAACAATTGTAAGCATAAAAACACTACATGTATGCTTCCTTAGGACAATTGTCGATAAAATCTCATCGATATGGTAAACCCTACAGATGGCACATGCAAGATCGATGCATGATAAATGCTTCGCATGACACTGTTTAACGAAGAAAAGATGGTAATATTTTAAATTAAGAAACTGTACCATAACACAAATTAATCCTCTCATAAAACTCCATAATAAATCCCCTTAAGTAAGAGTCATCCTTTTGTATGCCATGTGATATACATTGCGTTAACGCTCTGTAAATTTTCAAAGGTTGTCGTAAGGGAGAAGAAATTTAGCAGAGGTAACTTTATCCAACTGCTTCGAAACTGGGATCTAGCCCTGCAAGTTTCCGAGAGGGATCTCTCTGTGAGATTTAGATTTATTTTAGTATGGATCTTAGGCTAGTTAAAAAGGTGCGAGTGTATTGTTTTGTTTTAATAAAGATGGTTGAAGTATGCTTACGCTTCCATTGGGCTATGGGGTCTATGTTAAGTTCAAGATCAGATGCATATCTATAAGGTATCTTCACAGGGTAGGGTAATGCAAATGTTGGATCCTTTGAAAGTAAAGTGATGTAAAGAAGAAATAGATGAGATAATCAATTACAATTAAAAAGCATTTAAGAATTTCCTTACTGTAATATCAGAAGAAAACATTTAGATTTCCAAAAGCACGACACAAAGTATCAGAGATAAATTATGCGCTAAACCTCCTTTTAAAAATCAGAAAGAGAAAACAAAATAATAACTGAGCAGAATCACATTCAACGAAGAAAGAAAACTTCACCAACGTCAACATGCAGGAATCCTGTGAAAAAGTCCCTTTATCTCTGATAGATCTCTTCAAAAATTTTACAGTTTAAATCCTGTGAAATTGCATTTGATCATCTCATTAAAGATCAGGATATAGTGGAGATAAATTCTAACTAATTAGATTACATTTTACAAAAATATAGGGATTATAACTGATCCTTGAATCTTTGATGTTGATTCTGACGAAGTTGTTGGTGATTTGTCTTTCATGTGGTTGTGACTGTACAAGGTGTTGACTCAAATGTACACCTCATCATTACTCGATCAGAGTACATAGGTCATCCCATCGCTTTTGACTAAGGATGGTGATCTTGAGTAACCTACGGTAAACTTCATCCATCTCTGTGTATTTGGCAAAGGTAGGCTTGGTGATGAATATGTACTTGATCTCGTGATGGATACTGAGGTCCAACCGCAGAGTCTCCAAAAATGTTTTACCAGTGATGATGCCCTGTATCCCTGCAAACTTGGAACCATCCTTTGCTACTGTGATGATTTTCTGTTTGTAATCTGATAGGATGATCAACTTGTCATTAATCACCAGTAACCCTAGTAATCCCTTCTTATGTAGTATGTCCATTTTACTGAAAAATATTTGAACTCCAATATCCATGGCTTGGGCCTTTTCTTCAAGTTTTAGCATTAATCCTCTCTTGGTCAAAACTTTCTTGACCTCAAGGATAGTTTATGTTCTGTCCTCAATATCCAAGGCCTCGATCTCTTATCTTGTTTTGGAATTCAAGAACCTGATAATTTTGTTTGCCTTAGTAGGCCTTTCTCCTAGTTCTCCTATGATCTTATCAATGGCATTTTTTCTTCTTTGTATCAGCTCATGTTTCTCATACATAATCTGTATAAGTGGCCAGATTTCTGTCATGGATTTGCATATGTCTAACCAGATGTTTTCCTTGGCCTATGCAAGTGTTTTGGCTGCAATAGTTTCTTTTTGCAGTTGCTGAAGTTCAATCTTGAGCCTCTGAGTTGTATGCATTTCAATGTTGTAGCTCGACTGAAAGGTGGACTTCAAATGATGGAAGTTTTTTTATCTCATCATGAAATATTCAGATTTCCTTCTCCTGCAGAGACATCCTACATGGATTTTTCTAATTTTTCTGAAGCGTCTGTGGTTGTTGTTGGTATTTCTAATGTGGTGGTTGTTGTTGTTGTGTTGATACCTGTGATGGGAACTGCATCCAATGGTATGACTGGCATTGGCACGTTCTGTTCCTTTTTCTTAACTGGCTTGTCTAGCTTGGCTTCCATTTCCTTAATCTGAGCGTTCTGCTCCATGATCAACTTCAGCATCTCCTCTTTATTGCCTTCAGTCTCAGCCATTTCTTTAGCCCGTGGGTCTTCAGTAGCGTAAATATTTAACTATTTCCTCATGGAGGCAATGTCAGCATTCTTCTTTTTGATGAGCTCTTCTGCTGCTTTGACATTGGACAGATCATATCCAATTTTGAGTACCAATTCCTCCAAAGATTTAATCTTGTTATCCTTTTCCAAAGAAGAGACATTTTCCAGCTTCAATTGAGTCTGGGCGTTGTTCAAAGAAACCTGCAAGTTTGCAGCAGTTGTGGATGTATTGGCCAAGGCCGAGAAAATCATTTATCCAGTCTGCCTGTGTAAATCCATCTGATCAGTTGAATGTACTTCTGTAGCATCAAACTCAAACATTGCCCTTTTGTAATAAGAAATTGTTTTGGGCTGGGGAACCTGTGCCTACAAGTATGCCATGTGCATTCTCCCCTTCTCTCTATCAAAAGCAGATAGTAATCTGTGTTGGGTTTTGGATGTTTGTTTTCAGAATTGAGCATAGATACTATTTGTTAGCATCTCATTTTTCTTCTTAATCAGGTTATATTTCTCAAACAGGTTCAATCCAGCATGCTCCTATGCAGCTCTGGTTGTTACTGTTGTATCACCCTGCTTTTTCGACGAGGAGGTGGACATCGTCGACTAGCTACCTGAGGAAACGAGAAAATGTTCGTCTTCCATGACTGTAGTGGACTGAATCTCTTCTCCACCAGACCTATCAGGTGTGTGACTGGTCTTGGGCCTTTTTCTATAAACCTAGAAATCATGTGCTGAAACTTCAATGACTGAGGGAGATACATCTTTCCTAGGTCTTTTCTCTGTTGGTGCGTGAGGAGTAGTGGTTTGTGAAAAAATGACAGAAGGAAACCATTGTTTTGTGTCTATCAAAGTGTTCTCCTCCCACTCTGTCTGGTTCATGAACTTCTTAATTTTTGGTTTGGGCACATGAGCATATGGAGAGATTTTATTCCCTAGTCTGGTTTCTACAATGACACCACAAGGATCGTAATTCCATGGGAAAATTTGCTTGAATTTCATCTCCTGTAATAAATTGTTCGCTTCTTCCCCTGCAACTCTGTTGTTGCAGATTAAGGAACCTATTTGACCTTTAATCCTGAGTTGTTGTTTCTTTTTAAAGGCCACAAAATGAATGTCATCAAAGTTGATCATTTGTATGATGTACTCCAGAGCAAATATCCTCACAGGCAGATATTTGGGGAGTTTATAAGGTGGAAGCTCACAGTCGTAGACTCTGATCTCTGTGTGATCCTGGTAGAGGTACCAGTCACCTGTTTTGGCAAGGTCTGACAGGTGCAAGAGCCTCTGAATCTCTTCATTAATCCTAGGTTCTTTGCATCCACTCAAAATGCTTACCACTGGGTGGTAAAACTAGTCGATGAACAGCTTAAAAATGAACTCTGACGAGTTATTTCTCAATAAAGATGTCCAAGTTGTGACAGGTTGTGGATGGTCGTCCTGGTCCAGTTTCTGCATGGAGAATGGGAACTTCTCTACTTGGAAGAATAGGAACATGTATGCTAATATGGAAGAATATCAGAACATGCCTTCTGTAGAAAACTTGAAAAGTTGCTTGTGAATGTTATCAGCAAAAAATTGGCTGAAATTGAATTGGATGGTGGCCTTTTCTTCGGTGGAGAAAATGGACAAGAAACCCAGGATGGGTTTATTCACCCACTCGTCTGAATAATACCAGAGAAGACATCAAAGGGAGGAAATGAATTGGTTACCTTTTGCTGAGAACATGGAGGAATGGTAGGGGGGATTTTTCTTGGGGAATTGGGTACTCTCAGGGAGGAAAAGCTTGAGAATTTTTGCTCTCTAGGGAAAAGACAACTTCTAGTATATTTCAGTTAGAATTTCAATGGTGACAGGGAAAAGGGATTCAGATCTAGGGATTTGCATCATCTGGTCAATGGTTTCAGGTGTAATGGTAATATGGGTCTCTCCAGATGATGAAACGATAACTCTCTGACTGGGAAGATAGTGCGCCTGACACTTGAGGGTGAACTCAGGGAAATAGTGAATTTGGGGGAAACGATACAGTGGGAGATTTTGAGTTGGGCGATAAGTAAGATTTATGACAAGAGGAATTTGAGGATGATCAAGTTTAAACTGTTTGATCAAATGTATTCACTAACCTACCTACCTTGGCTAAGATTAAACTGTTTAGCCAAGTTTTATTCACTAATCCTATCAACATAAATTCAAAGGACTTGACCATGATTGGAATGTATGAATCAAGCCATTGTATTGCATGGGGTTTTGCCATTTTCTTTTTCATACCCTTGTTTATTCTTTTTCTTTTCTTTATTCTTTTATTTTTCTTTTGCTTTTCTTTTCTTTTTCTTTTCCTTTTATGTAAACTATTTGCATAATGAAATATTATTTACAATACAAATACCACTAGGGGGGAAATTTTTTAGTCACCAGTTGATCCGATGAAACATAGGGTTATAACAATGGCTCCACCTCAAGATGGTGCTCTCCTTGTAAGGTGCCAAGAATCTGTGTCCTGATGTCTTGAAAGATTTTTTCCAGTGCTTTCTTTGCAACTTGATTCATTTTATTTTACAATCTGGTGGCGTTGGTCAGTGGCTTAGGGCCTTCTCTTCGAGCTTCAACCATCTAATGAACAACACCCACACACAACCTGAAAATAAAAGGAATGGTTTATACAATGAAATGGAATGACCAAAATCCTCATTGGGGTGGAACATAATGCTTGAGAATTCTGCCATTCACAGGTCCTCCTGGTAGGTCTGCCCCATCATTGTCTTTGAGAAAAATGTGTTATTTCCTCTATATGCCTGAATGATATAAGGTTCTTTCAACAAGCTATCGAACTTTCCATGTTTACCCTTATCCTCATTCCTGGAATCCCACTTCAATACCAAATCGCCCAACTCAAAATCATCCTCTTTAGTCCTCTTGTCATAAATCTTTTTGACGCTTTCCTAGATGACCTAGGTCTTGCTATACACTTCCTCTCTGGACTCCTGTAATTGGATCATCTAATTTATTCTCCTTTGGGTGTCATTTGGTTCAGCCTGTACTTCTTGCAACAATTTCATAACAAGGAATCCCAAAGAAGTAGGGAAAATTGCCTCAGTGCCATATACCAACTGGTATGGAGGCATACCAATTGATCTTTTGGTGCTCAATCTGTCAATCCAGAGCACAAAAACTAACTTGTTATGCCAGGATCTTTTGTTCTCTTGTAACGTCTTCTTAATGATATTCACCAGACTTTTATTTGAGGACTCGGCTAGCCCATTTCCCTGAGGGTAATAAGTTGTGGAGTGACCCAGAGTAATCTGGTATTTGATGCAAAATTCTACTAGCTTTTTGGATCTGAAGGTTGTTGCATTGTCAGTGATGATCTTCCTAGGACACCCAAAACGAGACAGGATATTAGTTTCCAAAAATTTAATGATGACAAAGCCAGTTGCTTTCCTGCAGGGAACAACTTCGATCCACTTGGTGAAGTAGTCTGTAGTCGTGAGGATCCACTTATGTTGACCTGAAGAGGGTGGATGTATCTCCCCAATAAAGTCCAAACCCCATTGCTGGAATGGAGCTTCAACTGAAATGGGTTTCAGGGGTAAAGGCAAAAGTTTTCTTTTACCCTCAAAAACTTGGCATCTATGGCATGAGGTGACTTTTTGATGCACATCAATGAATAAGGTGGGCCAATAAAAACCAGCTCTTAGGATCTTGTTAGTCATGATCTTCCAACTTAGATGCCTACCACAATCTCCTGCATGGAAATCTTGCAATACCTTGTTAGATTCATCTTTTAACAAGAAATTAAGTAAAATACCTCCAGGATCTTTCCAGTATAGGTTTCCATCTAGAATGCAAAATTTCAATGCTTTTAGTTTCAAGAATCTGGCTTTAGTTTTAGTTAGACTAGGGGGAGCTTGTAAATTATGCAGGACAAATATGAGGTCTGCATACCATGGAGAGTTTAAGAATACCTCTTTTACGTTTGGAGTCGCCTGCTCTCCATGCTCATCAACTGCAACCAAGAAGTTAATATCCAAAGCATGAAAATTGGATTTAGCCATTAGTTTGGCCAAACCATGACCTTTGATCAGTTTAGTAGGTTTAATTTCGATGTCATATTTCAGAATAACCGCAATCCATTTCCCTCTCCTACCATCAGGGTTATCCTGAGTCGGGATATCCTTCACTATTGCATTTGGAACATAGGCAATAGTGTGAGAATGGAGAATGTAAACTATAAAATCTTTTATTGCTTTTACCAGAGCAAAAGCTTGTTTCTCCATTATATTATAGTTCAAGGCAATATCTCTCAAAGATTTGTTGAAAAAGGCTATGGGTTGTTCGTGCCCTTCACTATTCTTCTGCAATAAAACTATTGCAATAGTATGCTTTGAGGAAAAGGAGAACAAATAAAAATCCTTAGTGTAATCCAGACTGATTAGGACAGGAGCTTGTGTAAGTGCACGTTTTACCTGCTCAAATGACTGTTTAGACTCGATGTTCCATTTTATTTTGGCATCTTTTTTCAGCATATTTGTGATATTCCTGAAAAGTTCAGCCAGATTGGGTATGAATCTTCTCAGAAAGTTTATTTTACCAATGAAAGATTGCAATTATTTAATATTCCTAGGGTGTTCCACTTTCTGGATGGCTTCTATTCTGTTGGGGTCTATTTTAATTCCATCTTTAGAGATTATATACCCCAACAAATTACCTTCCTCCAAACCAAAAAGAGATTTCTTGGGATTCAACGAAATCCTAAACTTTCTGCACTTCTCAAACACTCGTCTGAGATGTTTCAAATGTTCGTCATCTAATTTGGAGTAGACAGTAACATCATCCAATTATATCACTCTCAACCTACCGAGCTCATCTACAAATAAAATATCCATTGCTCTTTGGAAAGTAGAACCAACATTCATCAAACCAAAGCGCATTTTCACGTACATGAAAGTTCCCCGGGGTGTGGTGAAAGCGGTTTTTTCCTGATCGTCTGGGTGGACAAGGACTTGGTCATAGCCCGAGAAGCCATCTAATAAAGAGATCCTGCTGGCCCCAACTACCTTTTGCAAGATGTGGTCCATTTTAGATAGTGGGTAGTTGTCTTTGAGGGAAACCTTATTCAGGTTTCTGAAATCTATGCAAAGCCTAATTTCACTAGTTTTCTTTCTGGTAGGAACCAGATTGGAAACCCATTTTGAAAATCTTAAAGGGACTTTAATTTTGGCATCGTGCGTCTTTTTAATCTCTTTTTCTATCAGGGGAAGTAACTTTGGATTGATTCTCCTAAGTTTTTTCCTGAAAGGTTTATTTTCTTCTTTAATGGGGATTTTATGTTGTATGAAGCTTGTGTCGTAAGATTTTAAGTCTTCATAACTCCAAGAAAACACATCTACATATTCCTTGAAAAGTTCAATGTATTTGAGTTTTTTCTCAGGAGGTAAAGACTTTGACAGTTTGATCATCTTGGGATTGTCTTCCGTTCCTATGTTACACTCTTCGACTTCTTTACCACTAGGCTCGATCTTTGGTTTCTTTGATACATCGTTGAAATCGAACAATTCTTCTAAAGGGACCAGACCTCTAGGTAAGACGTTATTTTTTAATTGCAACACATCAGAATCTTCATCATTTTCGTTTATTTCATATGAATCTACTTTATTAACACTATCTTTTTCTAAATATGACCTTTTTATACTATCACAATAATCCTCTACATCTATATTCGTACACGATATCATTTTTACACTGCAGAAAATCTTCAATTTGTTCATCGTTGCCAAATACCTGCCAATACCTGATGTTATCTGGGACAATTGGTCTGCACTTCACCTCTACCATGTATTGGTGATTGGGATGAAAAGGTATTTTGCATGTGGTTGTTGAAGTAACCAATCCATTTGCTAGTATGTTCTGTCCTTTGGGCATTACCTACAAGTTGACTTCGGTGAAACATTGTAGAAAAACTAAAACAACGTTCCTATAATCTCAGAGTCTAGGATGTTTAGTTAAGTACACGCCTTTAATTTGTTTAATGATAAGATCAGAGTCTCTTCTTACCATAATCTTTTTGGCTCGAACCTTCTTCAGTAACTTGAGGTCGAGCATCAAATCTTCATATTCGGCTATGTTGTTGGTGCATTGAAAATTCAATTTGTAAGAGTGACTTTCTAAATGCCTTGTTTTATGTTGGTGCAACCAAATCCCTACTCCAACTCCCTCTTTTCTCACAGCTCCGTCGAAATCCATACTCCAAAAATCCGCTGGTAGTTCTTCACTTTCAACTGCTACCATTTTATCCCCTCCGTTGATTGTTTGATTATCCTTCAGGTCAGATGCATCATCTTCTAACTTTTCAATTTGATTGTCCATATCGCCATCATTGTACAATATGAATGAATCTAGATCCGATTGAACAAAGTATAATGGGTAGTTGTGTGGTTTTTCAAAACTGTTGACCATATACTTCAATAGAGTCTCTCTGTACAGTCTTCTATGTTGTCCAAATACCGGGATGGTAGAATATGACATGTCTAACTGCAAAGTGTCTTTCAATTTAGCTCCCCAAGATCTAGATAACAACATACCGTACTTCGGAGGAATGTCGACTAATACGATGTCCATCACCATGTTTTTTGTTGGAATTTGAGCCAAGATGATACACAAATCTTTAATTAGACCTATACATTTAACTTTGCTAGAGTCGAAAGAATGCAAGTCCTTGTAAGGTCGAGTGACATCAAGCCCCAACTTTTCCATCTCAGCCTTGGGCATCAAGTTGTGAGAATCACCTAAATAAAGCATGGCGTTATGTAACGTCTTGTCATGGATATTAAGGCTAACATAAAAAGGTGGGACATAACCATTATGATCAATTTGTCCGTCCACTTCAGGACCAAAGAGTAACTCAGATTGATCATCTGTCACATTTATAGTATCTGTACGTACTACTGGTTCAATATTTAATGCTTTTGTGCCTATTTTTGGTTCGATGCTCAATGCTTTGATCACTTGTTGTCTGTAGGCATTTTTTCTCATAAGCTCTGAAAGGGGAATAGGAATCTTCAATTTAGCCAGCTCACCTTCCAAGCTTAACGGAGTAGTAGTTTTGGTTTGACTTTGTATTTTTGGTTTATCAGTCATAGTTCTTTGTGCAAAAGTACTTGGTTGACCAGTTGATGCAACCTCAGTTTGATCTGATCTTTGTGAAGTTTCAGGATTTCTTTTTGTAGAGGCTTCGGCCTTATTTTTCTCAGGGACTTTCTTGGGAGGAAAATCAGAAGTTTTCTTGGCCTCAATGGATTTCTTTGTCTCAGCAGACTTCTTTGTAGAATTGTCATTAGACTTCTTACTTCTCAAGTTATACTGTCTATGGACATCAATTATAGCATTTTCAAAAGCCTGTTGTTCTGATTCCTCTTCTTCCTCATTCACCTATGTTTGTGACAAAAGGAAAAGATCATGTTATTCCTGAGTAAGGAAAATGGAGTCATTGTCATTGACACCCATGAGGTTAATGTGAATATCATCCAATTCTTTGATCACTTCCTCCCCGTCATAAGCATAATTTTTCTGTAGAGGTGGTCTGATCTGTTGATCAGGTCCCCTTTGCTCCCTTTGGTCACTGGGTTCAGTCTGTCTGATTTGAGGAGGGTTTCTTCTGAAGTTTGGATTTCTGACCTGAGGAGTATCTTGATTTTCCCTTGGTGGATTTATATCAATGATGGTTAGCCTTTCCATCATCCTCTTCATTGTTCTAACTATAGAGTCCAGATTAGCATCTGAAGAAGACGTGGTAGGCTCTTCTTTGATCGTAACCCTTCTTTCTGTTCTCTGTCTGGCTCTTCTGGCTAACAGATTTGCCTCCACACTCACTGCACTTTTCTACATCTCTTCCAACGTGAAAAAATTTCTTTCCCTAATTTGGTATGACATATCAACGTCAAATCCATCAGGGAACTTGATCAGTGCCAAACCTTGAGGGGGCTTTATGTCAGTTGGAATGGCGTTACAAAGATTGTTGAACCAGATGCAGTAATCCTGCACGGTCTCCCCTTGATTACTCATATTGTTCTCGTACTCTGATAAGATCTGGAGAGGGTTTTTCTTTAACTCCCATCTGTTGAGGAAACTTCATTGAAACGCAACAATGTCAACTATAGTAGCAGGATGCAAAGCTTTGAACCATTTTTTGACATCTCCTGTCAGACTCTATGCAAAAAGTCTCATTTGGACGTCAACCTCATCGACTTCCTACAAATAAAAATAATCATTCATTTTATCAACATGTTGTTGTGCATTCAGAGGTCCAGTACCATCGAACTAAGGAAATCTGGTTTGATAGTCCCAAGGCATAGCATGTAAAGGGGAAACCAACACCAAGGGAGCATATCTTGCTGCCATGATTGGTGCAGAAGGTTGGACAACAACTTGTGTAACTGGAGGAGAAGTGACAGAAGATGTACAAGATGAAGGGCTAGGAGGGATGGAGTGAGTTAATTTAGGCTTAACAGAAGCTGCAGCAATAGTAAGGGCATAAAGCTTGACTGACTGTTGGAAGTGAGCCTTGTACAAAGCCTGATCAAGATTTTCTACTAGATCTTCTAATTCGTCAAATTATTTAAGAAATCGTTAATCAAGATTTGCTCTGGGAGAAAGTATTTCAGGGATCCTGGGTTGTAGGATGTTTTGATCTAGGATTTTTTCTCTTACAAAGCTGTCAGATTTGATTCTAAAAAGGCTTTTTTCAAAAGATATGTCAAACTTAAGATCCTAGATAGCAACAAGCTTCTCTGTAAGAGAAGTGGACCTATGAAGAGGACTGTGACTCCCAAAACCTTCCATGGTGTTTTTCTTTCTGAGTAACTTTTTTAGATCGTCTACTGTTGTCATAGGTTCTGGCTCGGGGTGAGATCTAGTGTAGACTTTTTTAGGAGCCAGAATTTTTAATTTTAAGAAACCTAAACTAATATATACAAACTTTATCAACCTCTAAACATAATCTCTTTATAGGTAAGATTTCAGGATTGTTCAGAAATAAAGTTCTCTTTAGGGAGTGGAAAGAATTGTAGGATGGAAAGTTCGTTCAGTTCCCCATTGGAGTCGCCACTCTGTTAACGCTCTGTAAATTTTCAGAGGTTGTCATAAGGGACAAGAAATTTAGCAGAGGTAAATTTATCCAACCACTTCGAAACTGGGATCTAGCCCTGCTAGTTCCAGAGAGGAATCTCTCTGTGAGATTTAGATTTGTTTTAGTATGGATCTTAGGCTAGTTAAAAAGCTGCGAGTGTATTGTTTTGTTTTAATAAAGATGGTTGAAGTATGCTTACGCTTCCATTGGGCTATGGAGTCTGTGTTAAGTTCGAGATCAGATGCAGATCTATAAGGTATCTTCATAGGGTAGAGTAATGCAAACGTTGGATCCTTTAAAATTAAAGTGATGTAAAGCAGAAACAGACGAGATAATCAATTACAATAAAAAAGAATTTAAGAATTTCCTTATTGTAATATCTGAAGAAAACATTTAGATTTTCAAAAGAACGACACAGAGTATCAGAGATAAATTTTGCGCTAAACCTCATTTTAAAAATTAGAAAGAGAGATCAAAATGATAACTGAGCAGAATCACATTCAACGAAGAAAGAAAACTTCACCAACGTCAACACGCAGGAATCCTGTTAAAAAGTCCCTTTATTTATGATAGATCTCTTCAAAATATTTACATATTACAACTTTCTTGGGCATAAAGATCAACCCTCAATATTTCGAAGTTTGAGGTATATATAGAACAAATTGCATTTGATCCTGTCATTAAAGATTAGGATATAGTGGAGATAAAATCTAACTAACTAGATTACATTTTACAAAAATATAGGAATTCTAACTGATCCTCAAATCTTTGATGTTGATTCTGAGGAAGTTGTTGGTGATTTGTCTTTGACATGGTTTTGATTGTACCAGGTGTTGACTCGAATGTACACCTCATCATTATTCAATTAGAGTACACAAGTCATACCATTGCTTTTGACTAGGGATGGTGATCTTGAGTAACCTGTGGTAAACTTCATCCATCTCTGTGTATTTGGCAAAGGTAGGCTTGGTGATGAAGATGTACTTGATCTCGTGCTGGATGTTGAGGTCCAACAACAGAGTCTCCAAAAATGATTTACCAGTGATGTTGCCCAGTATCCTTGCAAACTTGGATCCATCCTTTGCTACTGTGATGATCTTTTGTTTGTAATCTGATAGGGTGATCAACTTGTCATTAATCACCAGTAACCCTGGTAGTCCCTTCTTATGTAGTATGTCCA
Organism: Picea mariana; assembly: GCA_032191745.1. Classification (NCBI taxonomy): domain Eukaryota; kingdom Viridiplantae; phylum Streptophyta; class Pinopsida; order Pinales; family Pinaceae; genus Picea; species Picea mariana. Next base: position 292,436 of record JASDQU010011737.1, read on the forward strand.
TTTTGCTGAAAAATCTTTGAACTCCAGTATCCATGGCTTGGGCCTTTTCTTCAAGTTGTAGCATTAATCCTCTCTTGGTCAAAACTTTATTGACCTCAAGGATAGTTTCTGTTATGTCCTCAATCTCCAAGGCCTTGAGCTCTTCTCTTGTTTTGGAATTCAAGAACGTGATAATTTTGTTTGCCTCAGTAGGCCTTTCTCCTCGTTCTCCTCTGATCTTATCAATGGCATTTTTTCTTCTTTGTATCAGCTCATGTTGCTCATAAATAATCTGTATAAGTGGCTAGATTTCTGCCATGGATTTGTAGATGTCTAACTAGATGTTTTCCTTGGCCTATGCAAATGTTTTGGCTGCAATAGTTTCTTTTTGAAGTTTCTGAAGTTCAATCTTGAGCCTCTGAGTTGTATGCATTTCAGTGTTGTAGTTTGACTGAAAGGTGGACTTCAACTGCTGGAGGTTTTTTATCTCATCATGCAATCTTCTGATTTCCTTCTCCTGTAGAGACATATCTTGCATGGATTTTGCTAATTTTTCTGAAGCGTCTGTGGTTGTTGCTAGTATTTATGTTGTGGTGGTGGTTGTTGTTGTGTTGATACCTATGATGGGAACTGCATCCAATGGTATGACTGCCATTGGCACGTTCTGTTCTTTTTCCTTAACTAACTTGTCCATCTCGGCTTCCATTTCTTTAATCTGAGCGTTCTGCTCCATGATCAACTTCAACATCTCCTCTTTATGGCCTTCAGTCTCAACCATTTCTTTAGCTTGTGGGTCTTCAGTAGCAGAAATCTTTAATTGTTTCCTCAGGGAGGCAATGTTAGCTTTCTTCTTTTTGATGATCTTTTTTGCTACTTTGACAATGGACAGATCATATCCAATTTTGAGTACCAATTCCTCCAGATATTTAATCTTGTTATCCTTTGCCAAAGAAGATACTTGTTCCAACTTCAGTTGAGTCTGGACGTTGTTCAAAGAAACCTGCAACTTTACAGCAATTGTGGATGTATTGGTCAGGGTGGAGAAAATCATTTCTCCAGTCTACCTATGTAAATCCATCTGATCAGTTGGATGTACTTCGACAACATCAAACTCAAATGTTGCCCTTTTGTAATTAGAAATTGTTTTGGGTTGGGGCACCTATGCATGCAAGTATGACATGTGCATTATCCCCTTCTCTGTATCGAAAACATATAGTAATATATGTTGGGTTGTGAATGCTTGTTTCCAGAAATGAGCGTAGGTACTATTTGTTAGCATCTCATTTTTCTTCTTAATCAGGTTATATTTCTCAAACAGGTTCAGTCTTGCAGGCTCCTGTGAAGCTCTAGTTGTTAACGTTGAATCACCCTGCTTTTTCGACGAGGAGGTGGACATCATCAGCTGGCTACCTGAGGAAAAGAGAAAATGTTCACCTTCCATGACTGTAGTGGACTGAATCTCTTCTCCACCATACCTGTCAGGTGTGTGACTCGTCTTGGGCCTTTTTCTTTAAACCTGGAAATCATCTGTTGAAACTTCAGTGACCGACGAAGATACATCTTTCTTGGGTCTTTTCTCTGCTGGTGCCTGAGGAGTAGTGGTATGTGAAAAACTGACAGAAGGAAGTTGTTTTTCTGTGTCTATCAAAGTGTTCTCCTCCCACTCTGTCTGGTTCATGAACTTCAAAGATTTCTGGTTTGGGCACATGAGCATATAAAGAGATTTTATTCCTTAGTCTGGTCTCTGCAATGACACCACAAGGATCGTAATGCCATCGGAAACTTTTCTTGAATTTCATCTTCTATAATAACTTTTTTGCTTCTTCCCCTACAGCTCTTATGTTGTATATGAAGGAACCTATTTGACCTTTAATCATGAGTTGTTGTTTCTTTTTAAAGGTCACAAAATGAATGTCATGAGAGTTGATCATCTGTCTGATGTACTCCAGAGAAAATATCATGACAGGTAGATATTTGGGGAGTTTATAAGGTGGAACCTCACAGTCGTAGACTCTAATCTTTGTGTTATCCTGGTAGAGGTACCAGTCACCTGTTTTGGCAAGGTCTGACAGGTGCAGGAGCCTCTGAATCTCTTCATTAATCCTAGGTTCTTTGCGTCCACTCAACATGCTTACAACTGGGTGGTAAAACTGGTCGATGAACTGCTTAAAACTAAACTCTGACGAGTTCTTTCTCGATAAAGATGTCCAGGTTGTGACAGGTTGAGGATGGTCGTCATCGTCCAGTTTCTGTGTGGAGAATGAGAACTTCTCTGCTTGGAAGAATAAGAACATGTATGCTAATATGGAAGAATATCAAAGCATGCCTTCTGTATAAAACTTGAAAAGTTGCTCGTGAATGTTATCGGCCAGAAATTGGTTGAAATTGAACTGGATGGTGGCCTTTCCTTTGATGGAGAAAATGGACAAGAAACCCAGGATGGGTTCGTCCACCCACTTATTTGAATAATACCCGAGCAGACAGCACAGGGAGGAAATGACTTGGTTAACTTTTTCTCAGAACATGGAGGAATGATAGGGGGGATTTTTCTTGGGGAATTGGGTACTCTCATGGAGGAAAAGCTTGAAAATTTGCGTTCTCTGGGGAAAAGACAACTTCTAGTACATTTTGGTTAGAATTTCAATGGTGATAGGGGAAAGGGATTCATATCTGGGGATTTGCATCATCTGGTCAATGGTTTCGAGTGTAATGGTCAAAAGGGTCTCTCCAGATGATGAAACGATAGCTCTCTAACTGGGAAGATAATGGGTCTGGCACTTGAGGGAAAACTTGGGGAAATGGTGAATTTGGGGGAAAAGATACAGTGGGAGATTGGACTCCTAGAGCCCATTCTCATCACTCTGGTCCAGAAAGGTGTCTCTGAGCCAGAAATGCAATTTGGCAAAATCGAATTCGTATTTCGGCTATGAAATTAGGTAATCTTTGTCGGCCAGAGGAATCCGATCGAGGTCGACGGGAGGTGGGAGGAACATATTCTCATCAATCTCTGAATGTTTGGACTTTGGTGCCATCAATCCTGACTGATACCTGCAAATCTGAAAGAGAATGATGTTGACTATAATTTCCAAGAGTTAATGGCGGTCGTGGATGGAGAAATCAAAGAGAATGATGGTTTCAGTGGCGTCTGGATCATGAATGGTGAAGAAATGGTGAAAAACGGGATTAATTTCACGAACAGATGTCTGTTGGGGAGCGGAGGACAAGTCAGGAGGCTAACAGACATATTTGGTCGCATTAATTGGCCAACAAATATCTCAAGGATGAGGTGGAGGGTAATAAATGGGTAACGGGTGTGTGAGGATGATGTGGAGGGTAGTGAGTGGACAACAAGCAGATAAGACGTGACGTGTGATGGGTAAGTGGGGAAAAGGTATGCTGACAAAGTAATGACATATGACTAAAAAACAACGGTAGTGGAGTGTGACGTCAGAGGACATAGGTGGTAAGGGAATCCCATATGGCGGTTTACTCGGGGGGGGGTAGGTGGTAACTAGTTTAGAGCAAGGGTGGTCCAAGTTAACACAAATGCGCCACGTTAGGATGGGGCCCACCGTTAAATATAGAATGGTCGGGGGGTCCAATATTGTCTATCGGTCGTAGATCTATGCACCCTTTGCTCAGCCGTTGATCTAGGCGCACCTTCTACCACAGAGCGTGAATCATATTATATTGCAAAAACTTAGGATAGCACCATTTTGTGGGTTTTTTGCACCGCTCCCCTTTCATTTTGTCACCAAGGGGTTAGAACACAACATTCTAACATCAGAACAAAGAATCTCAACCACATTTATGCTTGTTTTATTGAAAGAAAATCCAACTAACCTATGTCCTAATCTATTTACCTAACACATTTAACCCAGATTAGACTATTGGGCGAAAATATACTCTATCCTGGGGCCATTTGATCAAATTTAAACTGTTTGATCAAATGTATTCACTAACCTACCTACCTTGGTTAAGATTAAACTGTTTAGCCAAGTTTTATTCACTAATCCTATCAACATAAATTCAAAGGACTTGACCATGATTGGACTGTATGAATCAAGCCATTTTATTGCATGGGGTTTTGCTATTTTCTATTGTAAATCATTTACAGAATGAAATATTATTTACAATACAAATACCACTAGGGGGGGAATTTTCTAGTCACTAGTTGATCCTATGAAACATAGGGTTATAACACATTGAATGATATACAATGAATTTTTTTATATATATGAGCTTACCTTAACATGAAAGTACAATACAAAACATTGTACGTCGAATACATTAACTCGTATATGGTATGAAACGACTAAAGGGTTGTAATAACAATCCTTAAATTATGTTAGAGTGTTGAGTGGAAAACATATAGCCATGATGGGGGCTATAACCAACAAACAAACCCTCGTGCGACCCTTTTACATGGTGTTTTGTCATGTCCTCAATAGTAATGACTATATATATATAACAAGTAGATTATGAAACTTAGTAAAAACAGTCATATATAAGTTATCAAGTACCTAGTCTTAGTGGAATAAGACTTAGGTTAGCTTTTATAAACACGATGTATAGTGAAGAACTATATTGTTAAGTATTAAGTTGGTTCAATTATCTTATAGTATAAGATACTATAATAAGTTATGAGAAGTTGGACGGAACATTCTATGTAATCATTTAGTCTTGATGGTTTTCTCGTTCATAATAAAATGATGAAAGAATAATGAGATTATCGTATGTTAAAGGAAAACAAGGAAAAACATAAAGGTAGGAATAAAAGAAATTAATAGACATATATGCGACAATTATGACGATGAGAAATCATTAGATTATTATGATTATATATATATATATATATATATATATATATATATATATATATATATATATATATATATATATATAT
>JASDQU010011737.1:297383-310803 GCA_032191745.1 Picea mariana
TGTAGGTTACAACACTTGCCTTTTTATAGGCTTTATCACAAAAAAATCTAACATGTAAATTCTCTTGATTTTCTTCTTACCTCTAGGAAGAAAAATAATTTGATTTTGCAGAAAAATGACAGAAGTACTCGAGCCTCAGGGAGAAGAACCTCATCAAAAGAATCCTGAACAAGCGAATTTAGGTGATGGACATCTCTGGGTGGATCTGAATACTAATAGGCATTCAGAAATTATAAATACAGTAACAGATTTGAGAGAAGAACTAAAAACTGTGAGAGCAGATAACGAAATAATTTTAAAGACTCAAGAGGAACTAAATGCAATTCTGCTAGAAAATTTGTGCAATCAAAATATTGATAAAAATAAGGTGCAGAATTCTAACAACTCTAAGAGAGCCCAAACAAAGAAGAAAGCAAGAAAATTGGAGTATCTTGAATCTGAGATAGAATCAGTATATAAGGATAGAGAAGATACTGAAATGTCTACTGAAAGTAGTTCTAGTCCTAAACAAAGAACTAAAAAGAAACCTAAACAACATGATGAAGTCATGGGAGAATTTAAGAATATTAAACCACCAACCTTCAATGGAGAAGTGGATATTGGTGAGGCATGGCTCTCTGGTATGCAACATAAATCTCGGATAGCTATCTATAATCTAACAGAAAAAGTAGATATATGGTGGCAGGATATAAAAAGAGTTAAAAGTATTAAGGAAAGAAAAATCACCTAGAAAACCTTTAAGAGATCATTTAAAAAACAATACATGTCCGAACAGGTTTTATGAGGGTAAAGCCAAGGATTTCTATGAACTAAAACTGGGAAATCTTACAATGAAATATTTATGTAGTAAGTTTTTGATTTTGTTGTGTTATGTTCCTTACATAGTGGATGAAAAACCAAATATTCAACGATTTTTTAGTTGTCTACCGAGTTCTTATAAAGATCGAATTGAGTTTGATAACCCAAAAACATTGGAAGAAACCATGAGGAAAGTTAAACTATGTTTTGAGCAGTATAAAAATAGAAATGAGAATTCTAAGAATTGGAATGGGAAAAAGGTTGAGAGGTTTAACCCAAAGAAAAAAGGGGGAGATTTCTCTAATAAAAATGTTGATAAAATATTTCAAAGAGGTAATAAGTTCAGAACTAGTAAACCTTTCAATCAACCTGAAAATAAGAATGCCAAACCACCAACCTTATTAAAGAAACTGCCCAAAAAGAAACTGTAAAATGTTGGGAATGCAGTGGTCCACATTACTATAAAGACTGTCCTCTCAGGAAGAAGGGCAATAAAAATGTGCAAACGATATAGGAGGAAACTATAGTTGGTGAGTTGGCAAGGTCTACACCAAAAATCAATGCAACATTGGAAAATCAATAGGAAGATCATCAGACTTCAATGGTAGAAATTGAAGGTATGATACATAACCAACTAGTTATTGTTTTAATTGATCCAGGTGCTAATTTAAGTTATATTTCACCAAGAGTTGTAGAAATATATAAGTTACATAAGGAAAAGTTTGAAAATTCATGGTTAGTACATTTAGCTACATGAATTAAAAGGAGAATTACAGATGTTGTTAAAAATTGTGAACTCGATATAAATGAATCAAGAACACATATAGACTTAAACATATTACCATTAGGATCGTATGATGTGCTAATCAATATGGATTGGATAGAAAAGTTTAAAGTGGTCTTAGAATGTTATAATAAAACATTTACATGTGTATATGAGAGAGGTAACATTATAAACATTAAAGGAGTATCAAGAACCTGTTAGTATTAGAGAAATAACAACCTTACAAGTTAAAAGATGCATTCGAAAAGGGTGTAAACTATTTGTTGTACACATAAATTATAATGAAAAAGAGGAAATTAATAATGAGTTAGATAACTTTCCAGTATTGCAGGAATTTCAAGATGTATTCCAGGATATTCTCGGACTACCTCCTAGGAGAGAAATAGATTTCTCCATAGACCTGATACCTGGAGTAGTATCTACTTCTAAGGCTCCTTATAGAATGAATATCCTAGAGTTAAATGAACTAAAAAGTCAGTTGCAAGAATTGATAGATAAATAATATATTCGACCAAGTGTGTCTCCATGGGGGGCATAGATACTTTTTGTTAGAAAGAAATATGGGACTTTACGTCTATGTATTGATTATATAAGAAACTTAACAAAATGACTATTAAAAATAGATACCATTTCCTTGTATCGACGATATGTTTGATCAAGTACAAGGAGCTACAATCTTTTCTAAGATTGATCTACATTCTGGTTATCATCAAGTTAGGATAAAGGATGATGATATTTAAAAAACAACATTTAGAACGAGGTACAAACATTATGAATTTGTCGTAATAGCTTTTGGGATGACTAATGCCCCAACCTCATTCATGTGCTTGATGAACAATATTTTGAGTAAATGTCTAGATAAATTTGTGACCATCTTTATAGACGATATACTTATCTAATCAAATGATGAAAAGGAGCATGAAGAACATTTAAGAATAGAATTACAGATACTAAGAGAACATAAATTATATGCAAAACTAAGTACGTGTGAGTTCTATAAAGACAAAATTCAGTATCTAGGACATGCAATTTCCAAAGAAGGTACAACAGTTGACCCGGATAAAATAAAGGCCATAATGAATTGGCATAAACCTAAGGATGTTTCAGACATAAGATCATTTATGGGTATAATTGGCTATTACTAGAAGTTTATAGAAGGGTTTTACAAGATTGCATATCCTATAACATCATTGCAAAAGAAAGGAACTAAGTTCATCTAGTCTGAGAAATGTCAAGAGAGTTTTAACAAATTAAAACAACTCTTAACTACAACTCCTATATGAAAATTAGCAGACCTAGATAAAGACTTTGTAGTATGTACATATGCATGTCGTGAAGGGAGTAGAGTGTTAATCCAAGAAAACCATGTAATAGCTTATAAATCACGGAAACTAAAGAAACATGAAGAAAATTATGTACCACATGACTGAGAATTAGCTTCCATAATACATGCATTAAAAATGTGGCGACATTATTTGATAGGCCAAAAATTCTTATTGTTGACGAATAACATCGTCTTAAAATATTTATTTGATAAACATAATTTAAATGCTCGCATAGCAAGGTGGCTATCCTTCTTAAGAGAATATGATTTTGAGATTAAACACATTAAGGGAAAGTAAAATAAAGTGGCAGAGGCACTAAGTAGACATGCAAACTTGATTTATACAGTTACTGGAAGTAACTATGAAATGGATTTAGAAGAAAGGGTAAGGTTAGCACTTGAAAAAGACCCAGAATATCAAAATGTTAAGTTAAAAATTGTTGATAATTCAACAGGAACAAAAGAATCATATTTTAGATTCTCAAAAAGTGGATTGTAAATGTATAAAACAGATTATATGTACAAGAATCTAATGAAATTAAGTTATTAATTTTAGATGAGTTGCATAAGAAACCATATTCTGGACACCCAAGTTACCAGAAATTAATTACTTTGTTAAGAAATGAATTATATTGGCCAAATATGAAAGGATAAACAACAATATATCTAGCTAGTTGTTTAGAGTGTCAACAAGTTAAGGTTGACCACCATCATCCAACTGGACTACTACAGTCTTTACCCATTCTGGAATGGAAATGGGAAGTGATAAGTATGAATTTTATTACCGGATTTCCTAGAAATACTAAACAAAATGACTCAATTATAGTTGTGGTTGATAAATTAAGGCAACACACTTCATACCTGTGAAATCAACCTACAAAGCTATTAATATAGCGGAAATATTCATGAAGGAAATATTTTGGTTACATGGAATCCCTAAAGTTCTAATCTCTGATAGGGATGTTAAGTTTACATGAAATTTTTGGAAGGCTTTATTTAAAGGGTTAGATACCCAATTGAACTTCAGTATTTCTTATCATCCACAAATGGATGGGAAAACTAAAAGAACTAATCATATTCTTGAAGACATGCTTAGAATGTATGTTATGGACAGACCTGGTAAATGGGAAGAATATTTGTACTTAGTCGAGTTTGCTTATAATAATCATTATCAAGCTTCAACAAAGCGTAGTCCTTTTCAAATTTTAATGGCAAAAAATGTAATACACCTGTTTCATGGAGTAATCATGCTAATATATTGATGATAGGACCAAATATGTTAAAAGACATGGAACTAATAGTGAAACAGGTACAACAAAACCTAAAAGTAGCTAAGGACAAGAAAAAAAGTTATGTTGATGCAAAAAGAACTCCAAGAGAGTTCAATGTTGGAGATAATGTGTATATTAGAGTTAAACCTAAAAAGAGTACTTGAAGGTTGGTCAGGTATACTAAGTTAGCACCTATATATTGTGGTCCATTTGAGATACTTGCTCGAATAGGACCTATAGCTTATCAACTTGCACTTCCAGCTACGGTAAAAGTACATGATGCGTTTCACGTTTCATTACTGAAAAAGTATATACATGACCCTACTCATGTTGTTGATTGAAAAATGATACAGGTGGAATCTGTGGGTGAGTTCCCAGTAGATTTGGATCGTATTCATGACAAGAGGGAACTTACACTCCAGAATCGAGATGTAGAACAGGTAAAGGTTCAATGGAGGGGCCTTAGTCAAGAAGAGGCTACTTGGGAAATGGAAAGTAATATGTGAGAAGCATATTCATTTATATTCTAGAATGGTACTGATGGAAACTAGTTAACACCGAGGATGGTGTTAGGTTCTAAGGGGGGTGTATATGATACCCCATCACTTGAAACTTTGACAATTATTACTATTATTACTATTATTATTATTATTTTAATTATTTTTCCAAAAGACGCTTTGGTCGATTGACCAAATCTGAAATGTAAAACCCTATTATTTTATGAAAATAAACACGTGGAAAAAGGGGCACGCGTTGAAGCAGTTGTTAAAGAGGGAGTTAGGAATCCAAAAGGGTTGGCCAAGTGGCAGCAGACTGAGACAAGTCATTGAGTTAACTCAACTTCAAAAATACACGTTCCATATTTATAGGAGAATATGTGAACATGTGTAAAATTGAATCTGATAGGTGGTCAGTGAGCAGGAGCAGGAGGTTCAAGACAAGTGTCACAAGTCCTGGGCAAAACAAAAAGAAGTCATGAATTAGGAATGGGACACCATTTCTAGGATGTGAATTGATAGCTCGAGAAGGCTACACACTAATTTTGACTTGACACAACGAAATTCTATTTTTACACACAACAAGTTGGTACTCATAATTTTTCAAGAGGGCATGTAGGAAATCCCTTGGATTTTGAACTCAGCTCGGGGGTGGTGGAGGTTGACAAAGAATATAGTATATGGTTGGGAGGAACAAAGTATTCAACGTGTGGTTTCCCCAAGTTCCAAGTTTTACTTCTTTATTATGAATATGCCAATCTGAATATTTATTCTGTATTACTATGATCAAGATTATTGGTTATGAAGTATTTTTAAAGAATAAATAAGTCATAACAGTATTAGTTCTAAGTGCTTTTATGAGAAAATAAATGCATACCATAGTTTCATACAAAAATATTGTTGAAAGAAAAACGATAGTCATTTTGTTTCTAGATCTACGAATAGAGTTGTATTACCAGTAACAAACCCAATAAAAATCATGAGTAAAATCTAGTTATTAAAACAATAAATGTATCCGAATAAGAAATATGTATGAAGGAAACAGAGTTTAACAAAGATACAAGCGAAGACTATGTGTATCCAAAAAAAAGGAATCAATACTAAGTAAACATAGTTCAATAAAGTAACAGAATAGTAAAAATGTATACAACAGTGCTAAGCCACGAGAATTTTAAAGAATAATTATCCATACAAAAATATTCGGTCAACCACTTGGGCCGGTCCTCAAGACCAACTAGCTAGTAGTATGCCTTGTGATCACTAACAATTGCTCATGAAGCATCACAAAACAGTACAAGACGAACTCTTGATCAATAGAGACTGACAAAAGAGAGTCATCCGCAAAATGATTGTTAATCATATCCCCCCCTTGGGGAGATAAATAGCTTTAAGACAACCTTGAATACGAGCTTCCTTTAGTAAATATTTGAGAGCATCAGTCATTAAAACATAAATATAAGGGGCCAAAGGGAACACTTTCTTGATATACCTATGGAAATGGATGCGGGGGGACAACACAGTATTCACTGAAAAAAAGTAGAGATACATGTAAACAACGTGTTAATCATAATAACACAAAGTTGGCCAAATCCAAGGAAAATCAACGTATCAAAGATAAATGTCCAATCAATATGATCATACGCATTGTTGAAATCGATTTTCAGGAAGAGTGCTTACTGACTAGACTCTCTAGCCCACTTTGTGGCCTCCCGAGTTGAAAATACTATATATAAAATAAACCATCCATGTACAAATCTTGTATTCTCTCAAAGAACAATTTTTGGGGCCACATCTCGAACTCTCCTAGCTAAAGCCTTCACCATAATTTTATAAATTTTATAAGCAACACTCAATAAATGTATTGGTTGCCACCCACCAATAGAATATTTGGTTTTATTCTTTGGAATAAGCTTTATTAGTCCCTAATTAAGTGATTCTGAAAGAAACCTTGTGGAAAAGACATGATGTGCAAGATTGCAAAAATATTCCCCCACTGTGTCCCATATCTCCTTGTAAAAATCACAAGGAAGACCATCAATACCTGGGGACTTCCCATTTTGCATTAAAGAGAGAGCAACAAAAAATTCATCTTTCATAAAATCTCTTTCCAATATATACCAATATCCAATCAAGACTTTGCACATAACCACTCTGAAGCAAGCATCCCTCACAGCCACAACCAACTTCAACAAGTGGTATTTAGAGAAAATATTTATAAATTGACCACTAAACATACCTCGAATATTTGTTCAGTTCTCCTCAAGAGTCACATCTTATATATGTAAACCAAGAACCCTATAATCTAACACTTTCCTCTTTGAGAAGTCAAAAAATAACGTAGGTCCCTCATCGCCCTCCTATATCCAGTGTAGTCGATATCTGACTCGAGACCCTCAAGCAATATACTCCTCCTCCTTGCAAACCACCATCTCAAACTAATTTGTATCCTCTTGGAGGGTGATATTGTGAAGGTCCTCCTCCAAGAGAATACACACCTCCTCTAATTTATGTCGGGCCTCCCAAAGATCTCTCCTACACTTTCGCGCAATCATGCGACCCCATCCTGTGATAAAATTCATAGTAGGAAGAATGGTCGCTTCCCACCATAAAAGCCACCCTTTGTTCCCCGTAGGATGAGGAATAAGATTCCATACACTATGCAGCAAAGCCTGGAAATCATCAAACTCCAAATGAGAGACATTGAGTTTGAACAAAGACAACGGTTTGGAGTCCACCACATGCCCTACCAAAATAGAAGTCATAATGGGTCGGTGATCCAAACTTGTAGCTACAATTAGCACATCAACTCGATGCATATTCCCATGAAAGGAGATATCATCCCTTCGTCTATAGATCCAATCCAGCCTAGCTTGAACCCTCGTAGAGCCCTATCTAAAGTTGGACCAAGTAAACCATCCACCATAGTCAACCCCTTTCTTCCCCCAATTGAGCTCGAACGGTTGTAAAGAGGCTTTACACTTAGACCAGGCCACTTCTTTGAACCCTTGGTCACAGAACCAACCCCTCCTCCCCTATCACCATCCCATTCAACCATGTTAAAATCTCTACCAATTATCCACTTAGCATCTAGAAGAGAGGTCTCCATCCACGTCTAGAGACACATATGTGGAGGGATAAAGTTTGGTACATACACAGAACAAAAACCTGACAATATGTCCTGAAATAACATAGTAACCCACATGCAACAATTGCTCAGGTCACTCCCTGGAGTTGTAAAAAAACTCTGAAGATACGGGGAAATATCTAACACCACCCCACCTCTTCCCTGAACATAATTTTTGGCCAAGAATGGGCCATTTCAAACATAACTCATGCGACTATAAAGCTCAAATCTGGATGACTTAACCTCTTGAAAAAAACTATTTCTCGCTTGAATTTTTTAAGAACTCCTTGAACAACTTGCTTCCTACCTTGGATCGTCATCCCTTTGAAATTCCATGAAAAAAAAGAGAGCTTCATTCAAAGAATAAGGGATTGGTCAAAGTGATGAACTTATTAGACATCGCCAAGGAAGGTGCTCCCCTCTTAAGAGAGTGGGTCACTGCTTCCTTAAAAGAATTTACCCATGGGGATGGGCTCACAGTACTAGCAGGCTTGTCCAAAGTTGTAGGGGATTAATCCCTCATCCAATGAATTTTTTTTATATATATGAGCTTACCTTAACATGAAAATACAATACAAAACATTTTACGCCGAATACATTGACTCATATATGGTATGAAACGACAAAAGGTTTGTAATAACAATCCTTAAACTATGTTAGAGTGTCGAGTGGAGAACGTATAGCCATGGGGGCGGATATAACCAACAAACAAACCCTCGTGCGACCCTTTTACATTGCGTTTGGTCATGTCCTCAATAGTAACCACTATATATAAAAAGTAGATTTTGAAACTTAGTAAAAACAATCATATATAGGTTATCAAGTACCTAGTCTTAGTGGAGTAAGACTTAGGTTAGATTTTATAAACACAGTGTATAGTGAAGAACTACATGGTCAAGTACTAAGTTTGTTCAATTATCTTATAGTATAAGATACTATAATAAGTTATGAGAATTGGAAGGAACATTCTATGTAATCAGTTAGTCTCTATGGTTTTCTCGTTCATAATAAAACGATGAAAGAATAATGAGACTATCGTATGTTGAAGGAAAACAAGGAAAAACATAAAGGTAGGAATAAAATAAATTAATAGACATATTTGTGACAATTATGACGACGATAAATCATTAGATTATTATGATTGTATATATAAAAAAAAATGAATGGAATTTAAGGTGCGTGACACTTACACCACAAGTATGAGTACAAAATTTGTTCCAATTGACGAAATTGCACCTTTCTTTGAAGCTATCAAGACACATAGTAAATGTGGGAGGCTTGAAGAATCCTACTCACCATTGTCAACTTAGCAGCAAAGGGAAGACCCTTTCACTGCAAAAAAAGTAACTTATGTTGCAATAATTCTATTCATTATTCGCACATAGCCACCAATGAAAGGTTTACCCAAAATGGTATACCAAGATACTACACAACCACATGGGCCGGTCCTCAAGACCAACTAGCTAGTAGTATGCCCTGTGATCACTAGCAATTGCTTATGAAGCCTCACAAAACACTACAAGATGAACTCTTGATCAATAGAGAATGACAAAAGAGAGTCATCCGGAAAATGATTGTTAATCATATCCCCCCCTGGGGGAGATAAATAGTTTTAAGACAACCTTGAATACGAGCTTCCTTTAGTAAATATTTGAGAGCGTCAGTCATTAAAACATAGAGATAAGGGACCAAAGGGAACACTTCCTTGATATACCTATGGAAATGGATGCGGGGGGACAACACAGTATTCAATGAAAAAAAGTAGAGGTACATGTAAACAACATGTTAATCATAATAACACAAAGTTGGCCAAATCTAAGGAAAATCAACGTATCAAACATAAATGTCCAATCAATATGATCATATGCATTGTTGAAATCGATTTTCAGGAAGAGTGCCTACTAACTAGACTCTCTAGCCCACTTTGTGGCCTCCCAAGTTGAAAATACTATATATAAAATAAACCATCCATGTACAAATCTTGTATTCTCTCAAAGAACAATTTTTGGGGCCACATCTCGAACTCTCCTAGCTAAAGCCTTCACCATAATTTTATAAATTTTTTAAGTAATGCTCAATAAATGTATTGGTTGCCACCCACCAATAGAATATTTGGTTTTATTCTTTAGAATAAGCTTTATTAGTCCCTAATTAAATGATTTTGAAAGAAACCTTATGGAAAAGACCTAATGTGCAAGATTGCAAAAATATTCTCCCACTGTGTCCCATATCTCCTTGTAAAAATCACAAGGAAGACCATCAATACCTAGGGACTTCCCATTTTTCATTGAAGAGAGTGCAACAAAAAAATCATCTTTCATAAAATCTCTTTTCAATATATCCCAATATCCAATCAAGACTTTGCACATAACCACTCTGAAGCAAGCATCCCTCACAACCACAACCAACTTCGACAAGTAGTATTTAGAGAAAATATTTATAAATTGACCACTAAACATACCTCGAATATTTGTTCGGTTCTCCTCAAGACTCACATCTTATATATGTAGACCAAGAACCCTATATTCCAACACTTTCCTCTTTAAGAAGTCAAAAAATAACGTAGGTCCCTCATCGCCCTCCTATATCCAGTGTAGTTGAGATCTGACTCGAGACCCTCAAGCAATATACTCCTCCTTGCAAACCACCATCTCAAACTGATTTGTATCCTCTTGGAGGGTGATATTATGAAGGTCCTCCTCCAAGAGAATACACACCTCCTCTAATTTATGTCGGGCCTCCCAGAGATCTCTCCTACACTTTCACGCAATCATGCGACCCCATCCTGTGATAAAATTCACAGTAGGAAGAATGGTCGCATCCCACCATAAAAGCCACCCTTTGTTCCCCGTAGGATGAGGAATAAGATTCCATACACAATGCACCAAAGCCTAGAAATCATCAAACTCCAAATGAGAGACATTGAGTTTGAACAAAGACAAAGGTTTGGAGTCCACCACATGCCCTACCAAAATAGAATTCATAATGGGTAGGTGATCCAAACTTGTAGCTACAATTAGCACATCAACTCGATGCATATTGTCATAAAAGGAGATATCATCCCTTCGTCTATAGATCCAATCCAGCCTAGCTTGAACCCTCATAGAGCCCTATCTAAAGTTGGACCAAGTAAACCATCCACCATAGTCAACCCCTTTCTTCCCCCAATTGAGGTCGAATGGTTGTAAAGAGGCTTTACACTCAGACCAAGCCTACTTCTTTGAACCCTTGGTCACAGAAACAAACCCTCCTCCCATATCACCATCCTATTCAACCATGTTAAAATCTCTACCAATTATCCACTTAACATCTAGAAGAGAGGTCTCCATCCACGTCTAGAGACACATATGTGGAGGGATACAGTATGGTACATACACAAAACAAAAACCTCACTATATGTCCTGAAACAACATAGTAAACCACATGCAACAATTGCTCAGGTTACTCCCTGGAGTTGTAAAAAAACTCTGAAGATACAGGGAAATAGCTAACACCACCCCACCTCTTCCCTGAACATGATTTTTGGCGAAGAATGGGCCATTCCAAACATAACTCATGCGACTATAAAGCTCAAATCTGGATGACTTAACCTCTTGCAAAAAACTATTTCTCGCTTTAATTTTTTAAGAACTCCTTGAACAACTTGCTTCCTACCTTGGATCGTCATCCCTTTGAAATTCCATGAAAAAAAAGAGTTTCATTCAAAGAATAAGGGATTGGTCAAAGTGATGAACTTATCAGACATCGCCAAGGAAGGTGCTCCCCTCTTATGAGAGTGGGTCACTGCTTCCTTAAAATAATTTACCCATGGGGATGGGCTCACAGTACTAGCAGGCTTGTCCAAAGTTGTAGGGGATTAATCCCTCATCCACCTCCAAATTTTTAATAGGAGTACTACCACTAGTTGAAGTTGTCTACATGGTATGAACCAAAGGATTAACTATAGGAACCAGAGGAACTCTAGAGTTGTTGGGAGTTGATTTTTGTATCAAGCCTCCAATAACTTTAGAAGTCTCTTGAACCATTACTCCTCCATCCCTGCTATTAGATAGAGGCCTCGATAAAGGGACAAGCCCTCCTACAGGGGCCTTGGATGTAACATCTCGCACTTGCGCGCACATGATTTGACTTATTCTCTGAGGACACTTGCGTACAAGTGATTCGGTTTAGTATATGGTTGTTTGTTTCGCTTATGGATTCTAATGATGATGTTGTTGGGTTATGATGTTATGTTATTTGGCATCTATGTATAGACAGGTGCTATTGACGGGTTTCTCATGAATGTGAAGGACACTTGACAGATTGAGGATGTCGATGGCATCAATGGACCTCCTTAGACTCCGGATCGAGTCAGGGAGTGGACTGTATATGGTTTGGGTATTTCTATTTATGCATATGTGACATATGATCAGGTATATTATGATGTTGTTTATGGATTGTTGACAGTGTTTCGTTGATGGATGCAGGCTGACGATTGTTTGCTAATCAGACTCACATAAGGAGTAAAGGGGCCATGCACAACAACCAAATATTAAGGGAGACATGTGGAAGCATCCCTACCACAACCTACTAGCACTCCCGCCATGGCTCGAATTGTAGGTTAACGACTACCTAGTTCGAGATATCCACAATGTCGTGAGGACAGACTGAGACAATCGCTCATGAAGATTCTAAAAGACGCACAATAAGGCAGGGTCTTTATTCCTTAGAAGCCCTTAGTCTCTCACAAGGTCTCCTAATAGAGTATTGACTCCAAGGGTTGGACAACTACCAAAACCAATCAAAAGCGAGTGGCACCCTTGGAGCATGTAGTGCGTCTTGAAGGGCACGTCGCATAAATAAAACTTGAATAAAGGTGAATGGCAGCCTTGGAGCACATAGTGCGTCACGTCGTGATTTTTAATAAAGGTGAGTCAATAAACCTAGGTGCCTAGAAAAAACAATTTGTTTTGACATTGCCAAACTTAAAATAATTATTAAATGGACAATTTTTTTTATTAATTATAAAATCTCAAAAAAATTCCAAGCCTAGTTTAAAAATTTGAGCATAAGTCTAAAGTGGGTAAGAATACTAAAAATTAAATTATTAATTTAATAAATGGCGGGGGATGAAGAAAAATCAAGTTAGGGATTGAAAGAGTAAAAATTTATATCTAAAGATTTAACTATGTAAATGTGTGCAAAGAATACCAAATTGGAAACTAAGATAAGAAAATAAATAAATGTAAAAAGAATGTGGAAGCATAGAAAGGTACCTAGTCTAGTCTAATTAAATAACTTTCATAAATTAAACACAACTAAGTTTTAGAAAGATGTCAGTCATTAAAACAGAAATAGAGGGAATAAATGGACAATTAGGAGTAATTTTAGAAGCGTTTTTAGGATGGGTGAGAGAAATTGACATTTAATTAAATTAAATAGTGATTTTTTTGTGCAACTAGGGGAACGAGTGACAAGTGTACGGGGGAGAGTAATTCTTAATTAATTAAAAATAAAAATAAAAACGAATTAAATGTGCAAATGACAAGTTGTCACTAATAAAAATTCTATAAAAGAAATGTCTGAGAGGAGGAATGGATCATGAATGCTATGAGTAAAGTTATGTTGTGAGAATTTCTTTGA
>JASDQU010011737.1:310823-327147 GCA_032191745.1 Picea mariana
TGTAGGTTACAACACTTGCCTTTTTATAGGCTTTATCACAAAAAAATCTAACATGTAAATTCTCTTGATTTTCTTCTTACCTCTAGGAAGAAAAATAATTTGATTTTGCAGAAAAATGACAGAAGTACTCGAGCCTCAGGGAGAAGAACCTCATCAAAAGAATCCTGAACAAGCGAATTTAGGTGATGGACATCTCTGGGTGGATCTGAATACTAATAGGCATTCAGAAATTATAAATACAGTAACAGATTTGAGAGAAGAACTAAAAACTGTGAGAGCAGATAACGAAATAATTTTAAAGACTCAAGAGGAACTAAATGCAATTCTGCTAGAAAATTTGTGCAATCAAAATATTGATAAAAATAAGGTGCAGAATTCTAACAACTCTAAGAGAGCCCAAACAAAGAAGAAAGCAAGAAAATTGGAGTATCTTGAATCTGAGATAGAATCAGTATATAAGGATAGAGAAGATACTGAAATGTCTACTGAAAGTAGTTCTAGTCCTAAACAAAGAACTAAAAAGAAACCTAAACAACATGATGAAGTCATGGGAGAATTTAAGAATATTAAACCACCAACCTTCAATGGAGAAGTGGATATTGGTGAGGCATGGCTCTCTGGTATGCAACATAAATCTCGGATAGCTATCTATAATCTAACAGAAAAAGTAGATATATGGTGGCAGGATATAAAAAGAGTTAAAAGTATTAAGGAAAGAAAAATCACCTAGAAAACCTTTAAGAGATCATTTAAAAAACAATACATGTCCGAACAGGTTTTATGAGGGTAAAGCCAAGGATTTCTATGAACTAAAACTGGGAAATCTTACAATGAAATATTTATGTAGTAAGTTTTTGATTTTGTTGTGTTATGTTCCTTACATAGTGGATGAAAAACCAAATATTCAACGATTTTTTAGTTGTCTACCGAGTTCTTATAAAGATCGAATTGAGTTTGATAACCCAAAAACATTGGAAGAAACCATGAGGAAAGTTAAACTATGTTTTGAGCAGTATAAAAATAGAAATGAGAATTCTAAGAATTGGAATGGGAAAAAGGTTGAGAGGTTTAACCCAAAGAAAAAAGGGGGAGATTTCTCTAATAAAAATGTTGATAAAATATTTCAAAGAGGTAATAAGTTCAGAACTAGTAAACCTTTCAATCAACCTGAAAATAAGAATGCCAAACCACCAACCTTATTAAAGAAACTGCCCAAAAAGAAACTGTAAAATGTTGGGAATGCAGTGGTCCACATTACTATAAAGACTGTCCTCTCAGGAAGAAGGGCAATAAAAATGTGCAAACGATATAGGAGGAAACTATAGTTGGTGAGTTGGCAAGGTCTACACCAAAAATCAATGCAACATTGGAAAATCAATAGGAAGATCATCAGACTTCAATGGTAGAAATTGAAGGTATGATACATAACCAACTAGTTATTGTTTTAATTGATCCAGGTGCTAATTTAAGTTATATTTCACCAAGAGTTGTAGAAATATATAAGTTACATAAGGAAAAGTTTGAAAATTCATGGTTAGTACATTTAGCTACATGAATTAAAAGGAGAATTACAGATGTTGTTAAAAATTGTGAACTCGATATAAATGAATCAAGAACACATATAGACTTAAACATATTACCATTAGGATCGTATGATGTGCTAATCAATATGGATTGGATAGAAAAGTTTAAAGTGGTCTTAGAATGTTATAATAAAACATTTACATGTGTATATGAGAGAGGTAACATTATAAACATTAAAGGAGTATCAAGAACCTGTTAGTATTAGAGAAATAACAACCTTACAAGTTAAAAGATGCATTCGAAAAGGGTGTAAACTATTTGTTGTACACATAAATTATAATGAAAAAGAGGAAATTAATAATGAGTTAGATAACTTTCCAGTATTGCAGGAATTTCAAGATGTATTCCAGGATATTCTCGGACTACCTCCTAGGAGAGAAATAGATTTCTCCATAGACCTGATACCTGGAGTAGTATCTACTTCTAAGGCTCCTTATAGAATGAATATCCTAGAGTTAAATGAACTAAAAAGTCAGTTGCAAGAATTGATAGATAAATAATATATTCGACCAAGTGTGTCTCCATGGGGGGCATAGATACTTTTTGTTAGAAAGAAATATGGGACTTTACGTCTATGTATTGATTATATAAGAAACTTAACAAAATGACTATTAAAAATAGATACCATTTCCTTGTATCGACGATATGTTTGATCAAGTACAAGGAGCTACAATCTTTTCTAAGATTGATCTACATTCTGGTTATCATCAAGTTAGGATAAAGGATGATGATATTTAAAAAACAACATTTAGAACGAGGTACAAACATTATGAATTTGTCGTAATAGCTTTTGGGATGACTAATGCCCCAACCTCATTCATGTGCTTGATGAACAATATTTTGAGTAAATGTCTAGATAAATTTGTGACCATCTTTATAGACGATATACTTATCTAATCAAATGATGAAAAGGAGCATGAAGAACATTTAAGAATAGAATTACAGATACTAAGAGAACATAAATTATATGCAAAACTAAGTACGTGTGAGTTCTATAAAGACAAAATTCAGTATCTAGGACATGCAATTTCCAAAGAAGGTACAACAGTTGACCCGGATAAAATAAAGGCCATAATGAATTGGCATAAACCTAAGGATGTTTCAGACATAAGATCATTTATGGGTATAATTGGCTATTACTAGAAGTTTATAGAAGGGTTTTACAAGATTGCATATCCTATAACATCATTGCAAAAGAAAGGAACTAAGTTCATCTAGTCTGAGAAATGTCAAGAGAGTTTTAACAAATTAAAACAACTCTTAACTACAACTCCTATATGAAAATTAGCAGACCTAGATAAAGACTTTGTAGTATGTACATATGCATGTCGTGAAGGGAGTAGAGTGTTAATCCAAGAAAACCATGTAATAGCTTATAAATCACGGAAACTAAAGAAACATGAAGAAAATTATGTACCACATGACTGAGAATTAGCTTCCATAATACATGCATTAAAAATGTGGCGACATTATTTGATAGGCCAAAAATTCTTATTGTTGACGAATAACATCGTCTTAAAATATTTATTTGATAAACATAATTTAAATGCTCGCATAGCAAGGTGGCTATCCTTCTTAAGAGAATATGATTTTGAGATTAAACACATTAAGGGAAAGTAAAATAAAGTGGCAGAGGCACTAAGTAGACATGCAAACTTGATTTATACAGTTACTGGAAGTAACTATGAAATGGATTTAGAAGAAAGGGTAAGGTTAGCACTTGAAAAAGACCCAGAATATCAAAATGTTAAGTTAAAAATTGTTGATAATTCAACAGGAACAAAAGAATCATATTTTAGATTCTCAAAAAGTGGATTGTAAATGTATAAAACAGATTATATGTACAAGAATCTAATGAAATTAAGTTATTAATTTTAGATGAGTTGCATAAGAAACCATATTCTGGACACCCAAGTTACCAGAAATTAATTACTTTGTTAAGAAATGAATTATATTGGCCAAATATGAAAGGATAAACAACAATATATCTAGCTAGTTGTTTAGAGTGTCAACAAGTTAAGGTTGACCACCATCATCCAACTGGACTACTACAGTCTTTACCCATTCTGGAATGGAAATGGGAAGTGATAAGTATGAATTTTATTACCGGATTTCCTAGAAATACTAAACAAAATGACTCAATTATAGTTGTGGTTGATAAATTAAGGCAACACACTTCATACCTGTGAAATCAACCTACAAAGCTATTAATATAGCGGAAATATTCATGAAGGAAATATTTTGGTTACATGGAATCCCTAAAGTTCTAATCTCTGATAGGGATGTTAAGTTTACATGAAATTTTTGGAAGGCTTTATTTAAAGGGTTAGATACCCAATTGAACTTCAGTATTTCTTATCATCCACAAATGGATGGGAAAACTAAAAGAACTAATCATATTCTTGAAGACATGCTTAGAATGTATGTTATGGACAGACCTGGTAAATGGGAAGAATATTTGTACTTAGTCGAGTTTGCTTATAATAATCATTATCAAGCTTCAACAAAGCGTAGTCCTTTTCAAATTTTAATGGCAAAAAATGTAATACACCTGTTTCATGGAGTAATCATGCTAATATATTGATGATAGGACCAAATATGTTAAAAGACATGGAACTAATAGTGAAACAGGTACAACAAAACCTAAAAGTAGCTAAGGACAAGAAAAAAAGTTATGTTGATGCAAAAAGAACTCCAAGAGAGTTCAATGTTGGAGATAATGTGTATATTAGAGTTAAACCTAAAAAGAGTACTTGAAGGTTGGTCAGGTATACTAAGTTAGCACCTATATATTGTGGTCCATTTGAGATACTTGCTCGAATAGGACCTATAGCTTATCAACTTGCACTTCCAGCTACGGTAAAAGTACATGATGCGTTTCACGTTTCATTACTGAAAAAGTATATACATGACCCTACTCATGTTGTTGATTGAAAAATGATACAGGTGGAATCTGTGGGTGAGTTCCCAGTAGATTTGGATCGTATTCATGACAAGAGGGAACTTACACTCCAGAATCGAGATGTAGAACAGGTAAAGGTTCAATGGAGGGGCCTTAGTCAAGAAGAGGCTACTTGGGAAATGGAAAGTAATATGTGAGAAGCATATTCATTTATATTCTAGAATGGTACTGATGGAAACTAGTTAACACCGAGGATGGTGTTAGGTTCTAAGGGGGGTGTATATGATACCCCATCACTTGAAACTTTGACAATTATTACTATTATTACTATTATTATTATTATTTTAATTATTTTTCCAAAAGACGCTTTGGTCGATTGACCAAATCTGAAATGTAAAACCCTATTATTTTATGAAAATAAACACGTGGAAAAAGGGGCACGCGTTGAAGCAGTTGTTAAAGAGGGAGTTAGGAATCCAAAAGGGTTGGCCAAGTGGCAGCAGACTGAGACAAGTCATTGAGTTAACTCAACTTCAAAAATACACGTTCCATATTTATAGGAGAATATGTGAACATGTGTAAAATTGAATCTGATAGGTGGTCAGTGAGCAGGAGCAGGAGGTTCAAGACAAGTGTCACAAGTCCTGGGCAAAACAAAAAGAAGTCATGAATTAGGAATGGGACACCATTTCTAGGATGTGAATTGATAGCTCGAGAAGGCTACACACTAATTTTGACTTGACACAACGAAATTCTATTTTTACACACAACAAGTTGGTACTCATAATTTTTCAAGAGGGCATGTAGGAAATCCCTTGGATTTTGAACTCAGCTCGGGGGTGGTGGAGGTTGACAAAGAATATAGTATATGGTTGGGAGGAACAAAGTATTCAACGTGTGGTTTCCCCAAGTTCCAAGTTTTACTTCTTTATTATGAATATGCCAATCTGAATATTTATTCTGTATTACTATGATCAAGATTATTGGTTATGAAGTATTTTTAAAGAATAAATAAGTCATAACAGTATTAGTTCTAAGTGCTTTTATGAGAAAATAAATGCATACCATAGTTTCATACAAAAATATTGTTGAAAGAAAAACGATAGTCATTTTGTTTCTAGATCTACGAATAGAGTTGTATTACCAGTAACAAACCCAATAAAAATCATGAGTAAAATCTAGTTATTAAAACAATAAATGTATCCGAATAAGAAATATGTATGAAGGAAACAGAGTTTAACAAAGATACAAGCGAAGACTATGTGTATCCAAAAAAAAGGAATCAATACTAAGTAAACATAGTTCAATAAAGTAACAGAATAGTAAAAATGTATACAACAGTGCTAAGCCACGAGAATTTTAAAGAATAATTATCCATACAAAAATATTCGGTCAACCACTTGGGCCGGTCCTCAAGACCAACTAGCTAGTAGTATGCCTTGTGATCACTAACAATTGCTCATGAAGCATCACAAAACAGTACAAGACGAACTCTTGATCAATAGAGACTGACAAAAGAGAGTCATCCGCAAAATGATTGTTAATCATATCCCCCCCTTGGGGAGATAAATAGCTTTAAGACAACCTTGAATACGAGCTTCCTTTAGTAAATATTTGAGAGCATCAGTCATTAAAACATAAATATAAGGGGCCAAAGGGAACACTTTCTTGATATACCTATGGAAATGGATGCGGGGGGACAACACAGTATTCACTGAAAAAAAGTAGAGATACATGTAAACAACGTGTTAATCATAATAACACAAAGTTGGCCAAATCCAAGGAAAATCAACGTATCAAAGATAAATGTCCAATCAATATGATCATACGCATTGTTGAAATCGATTTTCAGGAAGAGTGCTTACTGACTAGACTCTCTAGCCCACTTTGTGGCCTCCCGAGTTGAAAATACTATATATAAAATAAACCATCCATGTACAAATCTTGTATTCTCTCAAAGAACAATTTTTGGGGCCACATCTCGAACTCTCCTAGCTAAAGCCTTCACCATAATTTTATAAATTTTATAAGCAACACTCAATAAATGTATTGGTTGCCACCCACCAATAGAATATTTGGTTTTATTCTTTGGAATAAGCTTTATTAGTCCCTAATTAAGTGATTCTGAAAGAAACCTTGTGGAAAAGACATGATGTGCAAGATTGCAAAAATATTCCCCCACTGTGTCCCATATCTCCTTGTAAAAATCACAAGGAAGACCATCAATACCTGGGGACTTCCCATTTTGCATTAAAGAGAGAGCAACAAAAAATTCATCTTTCATAAAATCTCTTTCCAATATATACCAATATCCAATCAAGACTTTGCACATAACCACTCTGAAGCAAGCATCCCTCACAGCCACAACCAACTTCAACAAGTGGTATTTAGAGAAAATATTTATAAATTGACCACTAAACATACCTCGAATATTTGTTCAGTTCTCCTCAAGAGTCACATCTTATATATGTAAACCAAGAACCCTATAATCTAACACTTTCCTCTTTGAGAAGTCAAAAAATAACGTAGGTCCCTCATCGCCCTCCTATATCCAGTGTAGTCGATATCTGACTCGAGACCCTCAAGCAATATACTCCTCCTCCTTGCAAACCACCATCTCAAACTAATTTGTATCCTCTTGGAGGGTGATATTGTGAAGGTCCTCCTCCAAGAGAATACACACCTCCTCTAATTTATGTCGGGCCTCCCAAAGATCTCTCCTACACTTTCGCGCAATCATGCGACCCCATCCTGTGATAAAATTCATAGTAGGAAGAATGGTCGCTTCCCACCATAAAAGCCACCCTTTGTTCCCCGTAGGATGAGGAATAAGATTCCATACACTATGCAGCAAAGCCTGGAAATCATCAAACTCCAAATGAGAGACATTGAGTTTGAACAAAGACAACGGTTTGGAGTCCACCACATGCCCTACCAAAATAGAAGTCATAATGGGTCGGTGATCCAAACTTGTAGCTACAATTAGCACATCAACTCGATGCATATTCCCATGAAAGGAGATATCATCCCTTCGTCTATAGATCCAATCCAGCCTAGCTTGAACCCTCGTAGAGCCCTATCTAAAGTTGGACCAAGTAAACCATCCACCATAGTCAACCCCTTTCTTCCCCCAATTGAGCTCGAACGGTTGTAAAGAGGCTTTACACTTAGACCAGGCCACTTCTTTGAACCCTTGGTCACAGAACCAACCCCTCCTCCCCTATCACCATCCCATTCAACCATGTTAAAATCTCTACCAATTATCCACTTAGCATCTAGAAGAGAGGTCTCCATCCACGTCTAGAGACACATATGTGGAGGGATAAAGTTTGGTACATACACAGAACAAAAACCTGACAATATGTCCTGAAATAACATAGTAACCCACATGCAACAATTGCTCAGGTCACTCCCTGGAGTTGTAAAAAAACTCTGAAGATACGGGGAAATATCTAACACCACCCCACCTCTTCCCTGAACATAATTTTTGGCCAAGAATGGGCCATTTCAAACATAACTCATGCGACTATAAAGCTCAAATCTGGATGACTTAACCTCTTGAAAAAAACTATTTCTCGCTTGAATTTTTTAAGAACTCCTTGAACAACTTGCTTCCTACCTTGGATCGTCATCCCTTTGAAATTCCATGAAAAAAAAGAGAGCTTCATTCAAAGAATAAGGGATTGGTCAAAGTGATGAACTTATTAGACATCGCCAAGGAAGGTGCTCCCCTCTTAAGAGAGTGGGTCACTGCTTCCTTAAAAGAATTTACCCATGGGGATGGGCTCACAGTACTAGCAGGCTTGTCCAAAGTTGTAGGGGATTAATCCCTCATCCAATGAATTTTTTTTATATATATGAGCTTACCTTAACATGAAAATACAATACAAAACATTTTACGCCGAATACATTGACTCATATATGGTATGAAACGACAAAAGGTTTGTAATAACAATCCTTAAACTATGTTAGAGTGTCGAGTGGAGAACGTATAGCCATGGGGGCGGATATAACCAACAAACAAACCCTCGTGCGACCCTTTTACATTGCGTTTGGTCATGTCCTCAATAGTAACCACTATATATAAAAAGTAGATTTTGAAACTTAGTAAAAACAATCATATATAGGTTATCAAGTACCTAGTCTTAGTGGAGTAAGACTTAGGTTAGATTTTATAAACACAGTGTATAGTGAAGAACTACATGGTCAAGTACTAAGTTTGTTCAATTATCTTATAGTATAAGATACTATAATAAGTTATGAGAATTGGAAGGAACATTCTATGTAATCAGTTAGTCTCTATGGTTTTCTCGTTCATAATAAAACGATGAAAGAATAATGAGACTATCGTATGTTGAAGGAAAACAAGGAAAAACATAAAGGTAGGAATAAAATAAATTAATAGAC
Source organism: Picea mariana (assembly GCA_032191745.1). NCBI lineage: Eukaryota > Viridiplantae > Streptophyta > Pinopsida > Pinales > Pinaceae > Picea > Picea mariana. The sequence continues at coordinate 319,717 of JASDQU010011737.1, forward strand.
ATATTTGTGACAATTATGACGACGATAAATCATTAGATTATTATGATTGTATATATAAAAAAAAATGAATGGAATTTAAGGTGCGTGACACTTACACCACAAGTATGAGTACAAAATTTGTTCCAATTGACGAAATTGCACCTTTCTTTGAAGCTATCAAGACACATAGTAAATGTGGGAGGCTTGAAGAATCCTACTCACCATTGTCAACTTAGCAGCAAAGGGAAGACCCTTTCACTGCAAAAAAAGTAACTTATGTTGCAATAATTCTATTCATTATTCGCACATAGCCACCAATGAAAGGTTTACCCAAAATGGTATACCAAGATACTACACAACCACATGGGCCGGTCCTCAAGACCAACTAGCTAGTAGTATGCCCTGTGATCACTAGCAATTGCTTATGAAGCCTCACAAAACACTACAAGATGAACTCTTGATCAATAGAGAATGACAAAAGAGAGTCATCCGGAAAATGATTGTTAATCATATCCCCCCCTGGGGGAGATAAATAGTTTTAAGACAACCTTGAATACGAGCTTCCTTTAGTAAATATTTGAGAGCGTCAGTCATTAAAACATAGAGATAAGGGACCAAAGGGAACACTTCCTTGATATACCTATGGAAATGGATGCGGGGGGACAACACAGTATTCAATGAAAAAAAGTAGAGGTACATGTAAACAACATGTTAATCATAATAACACAAAGTTGGCCAAATCTAAGGAAAATCAACGTATCAAACATAAATGTCCAATCAATATGATCATATGCATTGTTGAAATCGATTTTCAGGAAGAGTGCCTACTAACTAGACTCTCTAGCCCACTTTGTGGCCTCCCAAGTTGAAAATACTATATATAAAATAAACCATCCATGTACAAATCTTGTATTCTCTCAAAGAACAATTTTTGGGGCCACATCTCGAACTCTCCTAGCTAAAGCCTTCACCATAATTTTATAAATTTTTTAAGTAATGCTCAATAAATGTATTGGTTGCCACCCACCAATAGAATATTTGGTTTTATTCTTTAGAATAAGCTTTATTAGTCCCTAATTAAATGATTTTGAAAGAAACCTTATGGAAAAGACCTAATGTGCAAGATTGCAAAAATATTCTCCCACTGTGTCCCATATCTCCTTGTAAAAATCACAAGGAAGACCATCAATACCTAGGGACTTCCCATTTTTCATTGAAGAGAGTGCAACAAAAAAATCATCTTTCATAAAATCTCTTTTCAATATATCCCAATATCCAATCAAGACTTTGCACATAACCACTCTGAAGCAAGCATCCCTCACAACCACAACCAACTTCGACAAGTAGTATTTAGAGAAAATATTTATAAATTGACCACTAAACATACCTCGAATATTTGTTCGGTTCTCCTCAAGACTCACATCTTATATATGTAGACCAAGAACCCTATATTCCAACACTTTCCTCTTTAAGAAGTCAAAAAATAACGTAGGTCCCTCATCGCCCTCCTATATCCAGTGTAGTTGAGATCTGACTCGAGACCCTCAAGCAATATACTCCTCCTTGCAAACCACCATCTCAAACTGATTTGTATCCTCTTGGAGGGTGATATTATGAAGGTCCTCCTCCAAGAGAATACACACCTCCTCTAATTTATGTCGGGCCTCCCAGAGATCTCTCCTACACTTTCACGCAATCATGCGACCCCATCCTGTGATAAAATTCACAGTAGGAAGAATGGTCGCATCCCACCATAAAAGCCACCCTTTGTTCCCCGTAGGATGAGGAATAAGATTCCATACACAATGCACCAAAGCCTAGAAATCATCAAACTCCAAATGAGAGACATTGAGTTTGAACAAAGACAAAGGTTTGGAGTCCACCACATGCCCTACCAAAATAGAATTCATAATGGGTAGGTGATCCAAACTTGTAGCTACAATTAGCACATCAACTCGATGCATATTGTCATAAAAGGAGATATCATCCCTTCGTCTATAGATCCAATCCAGCCTAGCTTGAACCCTCATAGAGCCCTATCTAAAGTTGGACCAAGTAAACCATCCACCATAGTCAACCCCTTTCTTCCCCCAATTGAGGTCGAATGGTTGTAAAGAGGCTTTACACTCAGACCAAGCCTACTTCTTTGAACCCTTGGTCACAGAAACAAACCCTCCTCCCATATCACCATCCTATTCAACCATGTTAAAATCTCTACCAATTATCCACTTAACATCTAGAAGAGAGGTCTCCATCCACGTCTAGAGACACATATGTGGAGGGATACAGTATGGTACATACACAAAACAAAAACCTCACTATATGTCCTGAAACAACATAGTAAACCACATGCAACAATTGCTCAGGTTACTCCCTGGAGTTGTAAAAAAACTCTGAAGATACAGGGAAATAGCTAACACCACCCCACCTCTTCCCTGAACATGATTTTTGGCGAAGAATGGGCCATTCCAAACATAACTCATGCGACTATAAAGCTCAAATCTGGATGACTTAACCTCTTGCAAAAAACTATTTCTCGCTTTAATTTTTTAAGAACTCCTTGAACAACTTGCTTCCTACCTTGGATCGTCATCCCTTTGAAATTCCATGAAAAAAAAGAGTTTCATTCAAAGAATAAGGGATTGGTCAAAGTGATGAACTTATCAGACATCGCCAAGGAAGGTGCTCCCCTCTTATGAGAGTGGGTCACTGCTTCCTTAAAATAATTTACCCATGGGGATGGGCTCACAGTACTAGCAGGCTTGTCCAAAGTTGTAGGGGATTAATCCCTCATCCACCTCCAAATTTTTAATAGGAGTACTACCACTAGTTGAAGTTGTCTACATGGTATGAACCAAAGGATTAACTATAGGAACCAGAGGAACTCTAGAGTTGTTGGGAGTTGATTTTTGTATCAAGCCTCCAATAACTTTAGAAGTCTCTTGAACCATTACTCCTCCATCCCTGCTATTAGATAGAGGCCTCGATAAAGGGACAAGCCCTCCTACAGGGGCCTTGGATGTAACATCTCGCACTTGCGCGCACATGATTTGACTTATTCTCTGAGGACACTTGCGTACAAGTGATTCGGTTTAGTATATGGTTGTTTGTTTCGCTTATGGATTCTAATGATGATGTTGTTGGGTTATGATGTTATGTTATTTGGCATCTATGTATAGACAGGTGCTATTGACGGGTTTCTCATGAATGTGAAGGACACTTGACAGATTGAGGATGTCGATGGCATCAATGGACCTCCTTAGACTCCGGATCGAGTCAGGGAGTGGACTGTATATGGTTTGGGTATTTCTATTTATGCATATGTGACATATGATCAGGTATATTATGATGTTGTTTATGGATTGTTGACAGTGTTTCGTTGATGGATGCAGGCTGACGATTGTTTGCTAATCAGACTCACATAAGGAGTAAAGGGGCCATGCACAACAACCAAATATTAAGGGAGACATGTGGAAGCATCCCTACCACAACCTACTAGCACTCCCGCCATGGCTCGAATTGTAGGTTAACGACTACCTAGTTCGAGATATCCACAATGTCGTGAGGACAGACTGAGACAATCGCTCATGAAGATTCTAAAAGACGCACAATAAGGCAGGGTCTTTATTCCTTAGAAGCCCTTAGTCTCTCACAAGGTCTCCTAATAGAGTATTGACTCCAAGGGTTGGACAACTACCAAAACCAATCAAAAGCGAGTGGCACCCTTGGAGCATGTAGTGCGTCTTGAAGGGCACGTCGCATAAATAAAACTTGAATAAAGGTGAATGGCAGCCTTGGAGCACATAGTGCGTCACGTCGTGATTTTTAATAAAGGTGAGTCAATAAACCTAGGTGCCTAGAAAAAACAATTTGTTTTGACATTGCCAAACTTAAAATAATTATTAAATGGACAATTTTTTTTATTAATTATAAAATCTCAAAAAAATTCCAAGCCTAGTTTAAAAATTTGAGCATAAGTCTAAAGTGGGTAAGAATACTAAAAATTAAATTATTAATTTAATAAATGGCGGGGGATGAAGAAAAATCAAGTTAGGGATTGAAAGAGTAAAAATTTATATCTAAAGATTTAACTATGTAAATGTGTGCAAAGAATACCAAATTGGAAACTAAGATAAGAAAATAAATAAATGTAAAAAGAATGTGGAAGCATAGAAAGGTACCTAGTCTAGTCTAATTAAATAACTTTCATAAATTAAACACAACTAAGTTTTAGAAAGATGTCAGTCATTAAAACAGAAATAGAGGGAATAAATGGACAATTAGGAGTAATTTTAGAAGCGTTTTTAGGATGGGTGAGAGAAATTGACATTTAATTAAATTAAATAGTGATTTTTTTGTGCAACTAGGGGAACGAGTGACAAGTGTACGGGGGAGAGTAATTCTTAATTAATTAAAAATAAAAATAAAAACGAATTAAATGTGCAAATGACAAGTTGTCACTAATAAAAATTCTATAAAAGAAATGTCTGAGAGGAGGAATGGATCATGAATGCTATGAGTAAAGTTATGTTGTGAGAATTTCTTTGACTGATTTTACTTGTGAGAGTTGGGATACCTAGCTCGAGAAAGAGAGTGGGAAATTGACCTTGCGAGGCAATATGTGAGCTAGAGTTTTCTTGTTGTGTTTGTGCGTGGCCCTTTTGCGGCTCGGGGGGCTAAGGGGGAAGAAGAGTACCCCTAGTGTTGGCTGAGAGGTATCGGTGAAGTTTAGTGATTAGAAAGCGGGAGAACAGGAGGAGCGCGAGACCTGGGCGAGCATCGTCGACTCTTCGTGTTTCTTGTTCTGGTATTTTAAATTATGCAAATTTTATTAAAGTATAAATAATTAGTGTTTGAATGGGTATTCCATTCTGGATCAATTTGTGAAATGCAATATAAGTGTATGATATTTTTAGAGATATAGTGGATTGGTATCGAAATGAGTTCTACTTTTCATCGCAATCCTTACCACTATTCATGAATTTCAACCGAATATTGTTGAATACATTGGCGATAAAATGATTTCGTTTTCCGTTAATACTATGGAAAAATTTTGTGACTAAGTCAATCGAAGGTCTGAATATAGTGACTGGCACAAGATTTATTTAAAACTAAGGTTGTTTATCTTCTTTACTGTCCTTCCAGATGAAAATTACTGTCCTTCCAGATGAAAATTCCAGACTGTTTTATGACCTCCTTCTGATTATGTATAGTTGTCCCCCTTTCATTTTGCCAATTGATTAGTACTCGGAGACTGCTCTACCAGACTAGATCCTTGGAATCTCTCTACGCTTTTTATTCTTGTTTTTGCTAGTAGTAGTTCTTACTAAACAAGAGATGACTGTCAAAGTGGCTGGCTTAAAATTGTTTGGCGGACTGGTGTGATGGATTTCAACCTAACGTTAAGCTTTTAACTGGTGTGATGGATTGTCGACTCTCGTTTGGGTTGGTTTAAAACTCTCGTCACTGTGTATCATAGTTGAGGTGATCGGATTCGCGCAGACTATCATCGATGTGAGGCATCGTGGCTTACCATCTCAGCACATGGAATTCTGAGTATTACTGAGTGTCGTAAGGAAATCAAGGATCCTTCGCCCTTTATATAATTGAAGGGTTTGTTTGTATCCAAGGATAGGTCAATAGGTTATTTTCACAACTGTGATCCCATACGATTATTACCACTCGATACAGTAAATTCGACCTGAACGGATTGCATTCCCCTTTAAGTCGTCTCCCTCATTCCGCCAGGAAACGTAGCACCCACTTCTTGTCTGGTTTACGCTCTTTCACTTCCACCCTTGGCATCAGTTGCACTAAACCTCTCTCATCGTCCTTCGATATATCATTCTTCGAATCTGTAGCCATGGCTCCAAGTTTCGATAGCCCTTGCGTAGGAACTGAGGAGGCCTTGGACTGACCTGTGGGTTTCACCCCCGGATTTACAAAGGACTCCTAATAAGTCTTTTTATCAAGTGAACGCTGTTAGCTCCGTTAATATTCGAAGAAGAAGTAATTTTAACCCTCTACTAGGTTGTTAGTATGGGATAGATTGCCTCACACACTGAAATCAGTAGTTCAATCTTTTTCCTGTTCAACTTGATGATGAACCTCTTTAATTTCTCTACTATTCCCTCGCTGAATAAATCATTTCAAGAACTAACTATAAATAGATTTCTTCAACAGTAAAGAGAATATGTTTATATCCCGAACCAAAACTCTCGACCGATACACTACCACTCATTCGCAGTCTTGGTCTTACTCGATTCTTTTAATGCTTCAGTTTGTGGTTATAATGCCTTGTTCTTACCTTAAATCGCTTTGATTTTAGCTGTAGGTAACAAGTCGTCCACTTTGTTTGGCCAACCTTGTGCTTTCAGTACCATCTGGCAACAGTCTTAGCTTGAGCTTAATGAAGAAAAATATAAATGCATTAATTACTTGTCCACGCCGATGTTGGTATCGAAAGGACAACCCTCCTTAATGGATGTGTGAGGTAGTTCATATATTCTCATTATAAATTGAAATTCGTAAAACTGTGTTGAAGGGCATCCTTGGATTAGTCAACTGAATCCGAAGAGTCTTTGATGCCTTACAAGTGGACCCTTCCAAGTTGTAACTGCGCAGAACATTTATTGTAAATTGTTGACTTTTAGATATGTCTTGTTACACTTAAACTTGTAAAGAGAGGCGAAATTTTTTAGTTCTCTACTTTTAGGTTCCTTCCTTGTGGTAATTGGATCGTCCTTCTTTGTTCCTTGAGGAGGGTCAGGTATCAGTTGACCTCTTAATAATAGCCTTGAGTCCTCTTGGGGTTTAAAGGGTTGAGTCCCTCCTTATTTTAAAAGTGAAGTTTTAGGGTGATTTCACGTTCCTTCGCTTGGATAAGGTTGGCTCTACATCTCAGAGCTTAATGGAAGGGTAATTTAAATTTGATTCTACTTTATTACAAAAGGAGGCCCATAATACAAAGATCATAGTGAGCTACCGAAGGGTTGTACATGTTATGCAGTTTTATCACTTGATAAGTCATACTTGACCTTGATTAAAACTGACTTTAATTAGATCGTCATTTGACTCCAAGATGGTACCTATGATCTTATATGTCTTTCTAGTCCTGATGTCATTCCTCTTACTCGTATTTAATTATTGGTTGAAGATTGACTAAGTTAGCTGTTATTATTTTATGCGTTCATGCTCTTGTGGTTCTCTTTACTTTTATGAATTTCTCTCTCACTAGTTTTCTCTTAGCTTTACGTGCAAAATTGATTGAGTATAGTACATTATTCTATTACGCCCTGAAAATTTATGGATAAGTATAGTTGATAGATCTAGTCATGAATTGTGGTTTGTGTTGGAATGTTCCATGGTGCTTGTTATCACCGATATCTAGGGATAACTAGGAGATCATGTCTTGAGGCCCACATGATCCCAGACATGGAGTACGAGAGCGGA
>JASDQU010011737.1:327167-343320 GCA_032191745.1 Picea mariana
TGTAGGTTACAACACTTGCCTTTTTATAGGCTTTATCACAAAAAAATCTAACATGTAAATTCTCTTGATTTTCTTCTTACCTCTAGGAAGAAAAATAATTTGATTTTGCAGAAAAATGACAGAAGTACTCGAGCCTCAGGGAGAAGAACCTCATCAAAAGAATCCTGAACAAGCGAATTTAGGTGATGGACATCTCTGGGTGGATCTGAATACTAATAGGCATTCAGAAATTATAAATACAGTAACAGATTTGAGAGAAGAACTAAAAACTGTGAGAGCAGATAACGAAATAATTTTAAAGACTCAAGAGGAACTAAATGCAATTCTGCTAGAAAATTTGTGCAATCAAAATATTGATAAAAATAAGGTGCAGAATTCTAACAACTCTAAGAGAGCCCAAACAAAGAAGAAAGCAAGAAAATTGGAGTATCTTGAATCTGAGATAGAATCAGTATATAAGGATAGAGAAGATACTGAAATGTCTACTGAAAGTAGTTCTAGTCCTAAACAAAGAACTAAAAAGAAACCTAAACAACATGATGAAGTCATGGGAGAATTTAAGAATATTAAACCACCAACCTTCAATGGAGAAGTGGATATTGGTGAGGCATGGCTCTCTGGTATGCAACATAAATCTCGGATAGCTATCTATAATCTAACAGAAAAAGTAGATATATGGTGGCAGGATATAAAAAGAGTTAAAAGTATTAAGGAAAGAAAAATCACCTAGAAAACCTTTAAGAGATCATTTAAAAAACAATACATGTCCGAACAGGTTTTATGAGGGTAAAGCCAAGGATTTCTATGAACTAAAACTGGGAAATCTTACAATGAAATATTTATGTAGTAAGTTTTTGATTTTGTTGTGTTATGTTCCTTACATAGTGGATGAAAAACCAAATATTCAACGATTTTTTAGTTGTCTACCGAGTTCTTATAAAGATCGAATTGAGTTTGATAACCCAAAAACATTGGAAGAAACCATGAGGAAAGTTAAACTATGTTTTGAGCAGTATAAAAATAGAAATGAGAATTCTAAGAATTGGAATGGGAAAAAGGTTGAGAGGTTTAACCCAAAGAAAAAAGGGGGAGATTTCTCTAATAAAAATGTTGATAAAATATTTCAAAGAGGTAATAAGTTCAGAACTAGTAAACCTTTCAATCAACCTGAAAATAAGAATGCCAAACCACCAACCTTATTAAAGAAACTGCCCAAAAAGAAACTGTAAAATGTTGGGAATGCAGTGGTCCACATTACTATAAAGACTGTCCTCTCAGGAAGAAGGGCAATAAAAATGTGCAAACGATATAGGAGGAAACTATAGTTGGTGAGTTGGCAAGGTCTACACCAAAAATCAATGCAACATTGGAAAATCAATAGGAAGATCATCAGACTTCAATGGTAGAAATTGAAGGTATGATACATAACCAACTAGTTATTGTTTTAATTGATCCAGGTGCTAATTTAAGTTATATTTCACCAAGAGTTGTAGAAATATATAAGTTACATAAGGAAAAGTTTGAAAATTCATGGTTAGTACATTTAGCTACATGAATTAAAAGGAGAATTACAGATGTTGTTAAAAATTGTGAACTCGATATAAATGAATCAAGAACACATATAGACTTAAACATATTACCATTAGGATCGTATGATGTGCTAATCAATATGGATTGGATAGAAAAGTTTAAAGTGGTCTTAGAATGTTATAATAAAACATTTACATGTGTATATGAGAGAGGTAACATTATAAACATTAAAGGAGTATCAAGAACCTGTTAGTATTAGAGAAATAACAACCTTACAAGTTAAAAGATGCATTCGAAAAGGGTGTAAACTATTTGTTGTACACATAAATTATAATGAAAAAGAGGAAATTAATAATGAGTTAGATAACTTTCCAGTATTGCAGGAATTTCAAGATGTATTCCAGGATATTCTCGGACTACCTCCTAGGAGAGAAATAGATTTCTCCATAGACCTGATACCTGGAGTAGTATCTACTTCTAAGGCTCCTTATAGAATGAATATCCTAGAGTTAAATGAACTAAAAAGTCAGTTGCAAGAATTGATAGATAAATAATATATTCGACCAAGTGTGTCTCCATGGGGGGCATAGATACTTTTTGTTAGAAAGAAATATGGGACTTTACGTCTATGTATTGATTATATAAGAAACTTAACAAAATGACTATTAAAAATAGATACCATTTCCTTGTATCGACGATATGTTTGATCAAGTACAAGGAGCTACAATCTTTTCTAAGATTGATCTACATTCTGGTTATCATCAAGTTAGGATAAAGGATGATGATATTTAAAAAACAACATTTAGAACGAGGTACAAACATTATGAATTTGTCGTAATAGCTTTTGGGATGACTAATGCCCCAACCTCATTCATGTGCTTGATGAACAATATTTTGAGTAAATGTCTAGATAAATTTGTGACCATCTTTATAGACGATATACTTATCTAATCAAATGATGAAAAGGAGCATGAAGAACATTTAAGAATAGAATTACAGATACTAAGAGAACATAAATTATATGCAAAACTAAGTACGTGTGAGTTCTATAAAGACAAAATTCAGTATCTAGGACATGCAATTTCCAAAGAAGGTACAACAGTTGACCCGGATAAAATAAAGGCCATAATGAATTGGCATAAACCTAAGGATGTTTCAGACATAAGATCATTTATGGGTATAATTGGCTATTACTAGAAGTTTATAGAAGGGTTTTACAAGATTGCATATCCTATAACATCATTGCAAAAGAAAGGAACTAAGTTCATCTAGTCTGAGAAATGTCAAGAGAGTTTTAACAAATTAAAACAACTCTTAACTACAACTCCTATATGAAAATTAGCAGACCTAGATAAAGACTTTGTAGTATGTACATATGCATGTCGTGAAGGGAGTAGAGTGTTAATCCAAGAAAACCATGTAATAGCTTATAAATCACGGAAACTAAAGAAACATGAAGAAAATTATGTACCACATGACTGAGAATTAGCTTCCATAATACATGCATTAAAAATGTGGCGACATTATTTGATAGGCCAAAAATTCTTATTGTTGACGAATAACATCGTCTTAAAATATTTATTTGATAAACATAATTTAAATGCTCGCATAGCAAGGTGGCTATCCTTCTTAAGAGAATATGATTTTGAGATTAAACACATTAAGGGAAAGTAAAATAAAGTGGCAGAGGCACTAAGTAGACATGCAAACTTGATTTATACAGTTACTGGAAGTAACTATGAAATGGATTTAGAAGAAAGGGTAAGGTTAGCACTTGAAAAAGACCCAGAATATCAAAATGTTAAGTTAAAAATTGTTGATAATTCAACAGGAACAAAAGAATCATATTTTAGATTCTCAAAAAGTGGATTGTAAATGTATAAAACAGATTATATGTACAAGAATCTAATGAAATTAAGTTATTAATTTTAGATGAGTTGCATAAGAAACCATATTCTGGACACCCAAGTTACCAGAAATTAATTACTTTGTTAAGAAATGAATTATATTGGCCAAATATGAAAGGATAAACAACAATATATCTAGCTAGTTGTTTAGAGTGTCAACAAGTTAAGGTTGACCACCATCATCCAACTGGACTACTACAGTCTTTACCCATTCTGGAATGGAAATGGGAAGTGATAAGTATGAATTTTATTACCGGATTTCCTAGAAATACTAAACAAAATGACTCAATTATAGTTGTGGTTGATAAATTAAGGCAACACACTTCATACCTGTGAAATCAACCTACAAAGCTATTAATATAGCGGAAATATTCATGAAGGAAATATTTTGGTTACATGGAATCCCTAAAGTTCTAATCTCTGATAGGGATGTTAAGTTTACATGAAATTTTTGGAAGGCTTTATTTAAAGGGTTAGATACCCAATTGAACTTCAGTATTTCTTATCATCCACAAATGGATGGGAAAACTAAAAGAACTAATCATATTCTTGAAGACATGCTTAGAATGTATGTTATGGACAGACCTGGTAAATGGGAAGAATATTTGTACTTAGTCGAGTTTGCTTATAATAATCATTATCAAGCTTCAACAAAGCGTAGTCCTTTTCAAATTTTAATGGCAAAAAATGTAATACACCTGTTTCATGGAGTAATCATGCTAATATATTGATGATAGGACCAAATATGTTAAAAGACATGGAACTAATAGTGAAACAGGTACAACAAAACCTAAAAGTAGCTAAGGACAAGAAAAAAAGTTATGTTGATGCAAAAAGAACTCCAAGAGAGTTCAATGTTGGAGATAATGTGTATATTAGAGTTAAACCTAAAAAGAGTACTTGAAGGTTGGTCAGGTATACTAAGTTAGCACCTATATATTGTGGTCCATTTGAGATACTTGCTCGAATAGGACCTATAGCTTATCAACTTGCACTTCCAGCTACGGTAAAAGTACATGATGCGTTTCACGTTTCATTACTGAAAAAGTATATACATGACCCTACTCATGTTGTTGATTGAAAAATGATACAGGTGGAATCTGTGGGTGAGTTCCCAGTAGATTTGGATCGTATTCATGACAAGAGGGAACTTACACTCCAGAATCGAGATGTAGAACAGGTAAAGGTTCAATGGAGGGGCCTTAGTCAAGAAGAGGCTACTTGGGAAATGGAAAGTAATATGTGAGAAGCATATTCATTTATATTCTAGAATGGTACTGATGGAAACTAGTTAACACCGAGGATGGTGTTAGGTTCTAAGGGGGGTGTATATGATACCCCATCACTTGAAACTTTGACAATTATTACTATTATTACTATTATTATTATTATTTTAATTATTTTTCCAAAAGACGCTTTGGTCGATTGACCAAATCTGAAATGTAAAACCCTATTATTTTATGAAAATAAACACGTGGAAAAAGGGGCACGCGTTGAAGCAGTTGTTAAAGAGGGAGTTAGGAATCCAAAAGGGTTGGCCAAGTGGCAGCAGACTGAGACAAGTCATTGAGTTAACTCAACTTCAAAAATACACGTTCCATATTTATAGGAGAATATGTGAACATGTGTAAAATTGAATCTGATAGGTGGTCAGTGAGCAGGAGCAGGAGGTTCAAGACAAGTGTCACAAGTCCTGGGCAAAACAAAAAGAAGTCATGAATTAGGAATGGGACACCATTTCTAGGATGTGAATTGATAGCTCGAGAAGGCTACACACTAATTTTGACTTGACACAACGAAATTCTATTTTTACACACAACAAGTTGGTACTCATAATTTTTCAAGAGGGCATGTAGGAAATCCCTTGGATTTTGAACTCAGCTCGGGGGTGGTGGAGGTTGACAAAGAATATAGTATATGGTTGGGAGGAACAAAGTATTCAACGTGTGGTTTCCCCAAGTTCCAAGTTTTACTTCTTTATTATGAATATGCCAATCTGAATATTTATTCTGTATTACTATGATCAAGATTATTGGTTATGAAGTATTTTTAAAGAATAAATAAGTCATAACAGTATTAGTTCTAAGTGCTTTTATGAGAAAATAAATGCATACCATAGTTTCATACAAAAATATTGTTGAAAGAAAAACGATAGTCATTTTGTTTCTAGATCTACGAATAGAGTTGTATTACCAGTAACAAACCCAATAAAAATCATGAGTAAAATCTAGTTATTAAAACAATAAATGTATCCGAATAAGAAATATGTATGAAGGAAACAGAGTTTAACAAAGATACAAGCGAAGACTATGTGTATCCAAAAAAAAGGAATCAATACTAAGTAAACATAGTTCAATAAAGTAACAGAATAGTAAAAATGTATACAACAGTGCTAAGCCACGAGAATTTTAAAGAATAATTATCCATACAAAAATATTCGGTCAACCACTTGGGCCGGTCCTCAAGACCAACTAGCTAGTAGTATGCCTTGTGATCACTAACAATTGCTCATGAAGCATCACAAAACAGTACAAGACGAACTCTTGATCAATAGAGACTGACAAAAGAGAGTCATCCGCAAAATGATTGTTAATCATATCCCCCCCTTGGGGAGATAAATAGCTTTAAGACAACCTTGAATACGAGCTTCCTTTAGTAAATATTTGAGAGCATCAGTCATTAAAACATAAATATAAGGGGCCAAAGGGAACACTTTCTTGATATACCTATGGAAATGGATGCGGGGGGACAACACAGTATTCACTGAAAAAAAGTAGAGATACATGTAAACAACGTGTTAATCATAATAACACAAAGTTGGCCAAATCCAAGGAAAATCAACGTATCAAAGATAAATGTCCAATCAATATGATCATACGCATTGTTGAAATCGATTTTCAGGAAGAGTGCTTACTGACTAGACTCTCTAGCCCACTTTGTGGCCTCCCGAGTTGAAAATACTATATATAAAATAAACCATCCATGTACAAATCTTGTATTCTCTCAAAGAACAATTTTTGGGGCCACATCTCGAACTCTCCTAGCTAAAGCCTTCACCATAATTTTATAAATTTTATAAGCAACACTCAATAAATGTATTGGTTGCCACCCACCAATAGAATATTTGGTTTTATTCTTTGGAATAAGCTTTATTAGTCCCTAATTAAGTGATTCTGAAAGAAACCTTGTGGAAAAGACATGATGTGCAAGATTGCAAAAATATTCCCCCACTGTGTCCCATATCTCCTTGTAAAAATCACAAGGAAGACCATCAATACCTGGGGACTTCCCATTTTGCATTAAAGAGAGAGCAACAAAAAATTCATCTTTCATAAAATCTCTTTCCAATATATACCAATATCCAATCAAGACTTTGCACATAACCACTCTGAAGCAAGCATCCCTCACAGCCACAACCAACTTCAACAAGTGGTATTTAGAGAAAATATTTATAAATTGACCACTAAACATACCTCGAATATTTGTTCAGTTCTCCTCAAGAGTCACATCTTATATATGTAAACCAAGAACCCTATAATCTAACACTTTCCTCTTTGAGAAGTCAAAAAATAACGTAGGTCCCTCATCGCCCTCCTATATCCAGTGTAGTCGATATCTGACTCGAGACCCTCAAGCAATATACTCCTCCTCCTTGCAAACCACCATCTCAAACTAATTTGTATCCTCTTGGAGGGTGATATTGTGAAGGTCCTCCTCCAAGAGAATACACACCTCCTCTAATTTATGTCGGGCCTCCCAAAGATCTCTCCTACACTTTCGCGCAATCATGCGACCCCATCCTGTGATAAAATTCATAGTAGGAAGAATGGTCGCTTCCCACCATAAAAGCCACCCTTTGTTCCCCGTAGGATGAGGAATAAGATTCCATACACTATGCAGCAAAGCCTGGAAATCATCAAACTCCAAATGAGAGACATTGAGTTTGAACAAAGACAACGGTTTGGAGTCCACCACATGCCCTACCAAAATAGAAGTCATAATGGGTCGGTGATCCAAACTTGTAGCTACAATTAGCACATCAACTCGATGCATATTCCCATGAAAGGAGATATCATCCCTTCGTCTATAGATCCAATCCAGCCTAGCTTGAACCCTCGTAGAGCCCTATCTAAAGTTGGACCAAGTAAACCATCCACCATAGTCAACCCCTTTCTTCCCCCAATTGAGCTCGAACGGTTGTAAAGAGGCTTTACACTTAGACCAGGCCACTTCTTTGAACCCTTGGTCACAGAACCAACCCCTCCTCCCCTATCACCATCCCATTCAACCATGTTAAAATCTCTACCAATTATCCACTTAGCATCTAGAAGAGAGGTCTCCATCCACGTCTAGAGACACATATGTGGAGGGATAAAGTTTGGTACATACACAGAACAAAAACCTGACAATATGTCCTGAAATAACATAGTAACCCACATGCAACAATTGCTCAGGTCACTCCCTGGAGTTGTAAAAAAACTCTGAAGATACGGGGAAATATCTAACACCACCCCACCTCTTCCCTGAACATAATTTTTGGCCAAGAATGGGCCATTTCAAACATAACTCATGCGACTATAAAGCTCAAATCTGGATGACTTAACCTCTTGAAAAAAACTATTTCTCGCTTGAATTTTTTAAGAACTCCTTGAACAACTTGCTTCCTACCTTGGATCGTCATCCCTTTGAAATTCCATGAAAAAAAAGAGAGCTTCATTCAAAGAATAAGGGATTGGTCAAAGTGATGAACTTATTAGACATCGCCAAGGAAGGTGCTCCCCTCTTAAGAGAGTGGGTCACTGCTTCCTTAAAAGAATTTACCCATGGGGATGGGCTCACAGTACTAGCAGGCTTGTCCAAAGTTGTAGGGGATTAATCCCTCATCCAATGAATTTTTTTTATATATATGAGCTTACCTTAACATGAAAATACAATACAAAACATTTTACGCCGAATACATTGACTCATATATGGTATGAAACGACAAAAGGTTTGTAATAACAATCCTTAAACTATGTTAGAGTGTCGAGTGGAGAACGTATAGCCATGGGGGCGGATATAACCAACAAACAAACCCTCGTGCGACCCTTTTACATTGCGTTTGGTCATGTCCTCAATAGTAACCACTATATATAAAAAGTAGATTTTGAAACTTAGTAAAAACAATCATATATAGGTTATCAAGTACCTAGTCTTAGTGGAGTAAGACTTAGGTTAGATTTTATAAACACAGTGTATAGTGAAGAACTACATGGTCAAGTACTAAGTTTGTTCAATTATCTTATAGTATAAGATACTATAATAAGTTATGAGAATTGGAAGGAACATTCTATGTAATCAGTTAGTCTCTATGGTTTTCTCGTTCATAATAAAACGATGAAAGAATAATGAGACTATCGTATGTTGAAGGAAAACAAGGAAAAACATAAAGGTAGGAATAAAATAAATTAATAGACATATTTGTGACAATTATGACGACGATAAATCATTAGATTATTATGATTGTATATATAAAAAAAAATGAATGGAATTTAAGGTGCGTGACACTTACACCACAAGTATGAGTACAAAATTTGTTCCAATTGACGAAATTGCACCTTTCTTTGAAGCTATCAAGACACATAGTAAATGTGGGAGGCTTGAAGAATCCTACTCACCATTGTCAACTTAGCAGCAAAGGGAAGACCCTTTCACTGCAAAAAAAGTAACTTATGTTGCAATAATTCTATTCATTATTCGCACATAGCCACCAATGAAAGGTTTACCCAAAATGGTATACCAAGATACTACACAACCACATGGGCCGGTCCTCAAGACCAACTAGCTAGTAGTATGCCCTGTGATCACTAGCAATTGCTTATGAAGCCTCACAAAACACTACAAGATGAACTCTTGATCAATAGAGAATGACAAAAGAGAGTCATCCGGAAAATGATTGTTAATCATATCCCCCCCTGGGGGAGATAAATAGTTTTAAGACAACCTTGAATACGAGCTTCCTTTAGTAAATATTTGAGAGCGTCAGTCATTAAAACATAGAGATAAGGGACCAAAGGGAACACTTCCTTGATATACCTATGGAAATGGATGCGGGGGGACAACACAGTATTCAATGAAAAAAAGTAGAGGTACATGTAAACAACATGTTAATCATAATAACACAAAGTTGGCCAAATCTAAGGAAAATCAACGTATCAAACATAAATGTCCAATCAATATGATCATATGCATTGTTGAAATCGATTTTCAGGAAGAGTGCCTACTAACTAGACTCTCTAGCCCACTTTGTGGCCTCCCAAGTTGAAAATACTATATATAAAATAAACCATCCATGTACAAATCTTGTATTCTCTCAAAGAACAATTTTTGGGGCCACATCTCGAACTCTCCTAGCTAAAGCCTTCACCATAATTTTATAAATTTTTTAAGTAATGCTCAATAAATGTATTGGTTGCCACCCACCAATAGAATATTTGGTTTTATTCTTTAGAATAAGCTTTATTAGTCCCTAATTAAATGATTTTGAAAGAAACCTTATGGAAAAGACCTAATGTGCAAGATTGCAAAAATATTCTCCCACTGTGTCCCATATCTCCTTGTAAAAATCACAAGGAAGACCATCAATACCTAGGGACTTCCCATTTTTCATTGAAGAGAGTGCAACAAAAAAATCATCTTTCATAAAATCTCTTTTCAATATATCCCAATATCCAATCAAGACTTTGCACATAACCACTCTGAAGCAAGCATCCCTCACAACCACAACCAACTTCGACAAGTAGTATTTAGAGAAAATATTTATAAATTGACCACTAAACATACCTCGAATATTTGTTCGGTTCTCCTCAAGACTCACATCTTATATATGTAGACCAAGAACCCTATATTCCAACACTTTCCTCTTTAAGAAGTCAAAAAATAACGTAGGTCCCTCATCGCCCTCCTATATCCAGTGTAGTTGAGATCTGACTCGAGACCCTCAAGCAATATACTCCTCCTTGCAAACCACCATCTCAAACTGATTTGTATCCTCTTGGAGGGTGATATTATGAAGGTCCTCCTCCAAGAGAATACACACCTCCTCTAATTTATGTCGGGCCTCCCAGAGATCTCTCCTACACTTTCACGCAATCATGCGACCCCATCCTGTGATAAAATTCACAGTAGGAAGAATGGTCGCATCCCACCATAAAAGCCACCCTTTGTTCCCCGTAGGATGAGGAATAAGATTCCATACACAATGCACCAAAGCCTAGAAATCATCAAACTCCAAATGAGAGACATTGAGTTTGAACAAAGACAAAGGTTTGGAGTCCACCACATGCCCTACCAAAATAGAATTCATAATGGGTAGGTGATCCAAACTTGTAGCTACAATTAGCACATCAACTCGATGCATATTGTCATAAAAGGAGATATCATCCCTTCGTCTATAGATCCAATCCAGCCTAGCTTGAACCCTCATAGAGCCCTATCTAAAGTTGGACCAAGTAAACCATCCACCATAGTCAACCCCTTTCTTCCCCCAATTGAGGTCGAATGGTTGTAAAGAGGCTTTACACTCAGACCAAGCCTACTTCTTTGAACCCTTGGTCACAGAAACAAACCCTCCTCCCATATCACCATCCTATTCAACCATGTTAAAATCTCTACCAATTATCCACTTAACATCTAGAAGAGAGGTCTCCATCCACGTCTAGAGACACATATGTGGAGGGATACAGTATGGTACATACACAAAACAAAAACCTCACTATATGTCCTGAAACAACATAGTAAACCACATGCAACAATTGCTCAGGTTACTCCCTGGAGTTGTAAAAAAACTCTGAAGATACAGGGAAATAGCTAACACCACCCCACCTCTTCCCTGAACATGATTTTTGGCGAAGAATGGGCCATTCCAAACATAACTCATGCGACTATAAAGCTCAAATCTGGATGACTTAACCTCTTGCAAAAAACTATTTCTCGCTTTAATTTTTTAAGAACTCCTTGAACAACTTGCTTCCTACCTTGGATCGTCATCCCTTTGAAATTCCATGAAAAAAAAGAGTTTCATTCAAAGAATAAGGGATTGGTCAAAGTGATGAACTTATCAGACATCGCCAAGGAAGGTGCTCCCCTCTTATGAGAGTGGGTCACTGCTTCCTTAAAATAATTTACCCATGGGGATGGGCTCACAGTACTAGCAGGCTTGTCCAAAGTTGTAGGGGATTAATCCCTCATCCACCTCCAAATTTTTAATAGGAGTACTACCACTAGTTGAAGTTGTCTACATGGTATGAACCAAAGGATTAACTATAGGAACCAGAGGAACTCTAGAGTTGTTGGGAGTTGATTTTTGTATCAAGCCTCCAATAACTTTAGAAGTCTCTTGAACCATTACTCCTCCATCCCTGCTATTAGATAGAGGCCTCGATAAAGGGACAAGCCCTCCTACAGGGGCCTTGGATGTAACATCTCGCACTTGCGCGCACATGATTTGACTTATTCTCTGAGGACACTTGCGTACAAGTGATTCGGTTTAGTATATGGTTGTTTGTTTCGCTTATGGATTCTAATGATGATGTTGTTGGGTTATGATGTTATGTTATTTGGCATCTATGTATAGACAGGTGCTATTGACGGGTTTCTCATGAATGTGAAGGACACTTGACAGATTGAGGATGTCGATGGCATCAATGGACCTCCTTAGACTCCGGATCGAGTCAGGGAGTGGACTGTATATGGTTTGGGTATTTCTATTTATGCATATGTGACATATGATCAGGTATATTATGATGTTGTTTATGGATTGTTGACAGTGTTTCGTTGATGGATGCAGGCTGACGATTGTTTGCTAATCAGACTCACATAAGGAGTAAAGGGGCCATGCACAACAACCAAATATTAAGGGAGACATGTGGAAGCATCCCTACCACAACCTACTAGCACTCCCGCCATGGCTCGAATTGTAGGTTAACGACTACCTAGTTCGAGATATCCACAATGTCGTGAGGACAGACTGAGACAATCGCTCATGAAGATTCTAAAAGACGCACAATAAGGCAGGGTCTTTATTCCTTAGAAGCCCTTAGTCTCTCACAAGGTCTCCTAATAGAGTATTGACTCCAAGGGTTGGACAACTACCAAAACCAATCAAAAGCGAGTGGCACCCTTGGAGCATGTAGTGCGTCTTGAAGGGCACGTCGCATAAATAAAACTTGAATAAAGGTGAATGGCAGCCTTGGAGCACATAGTGCGTCACGTCGTGATTTTTAATAAAGGTGAGTCAATAAACCTAGGTGCCTAGAAAAAACAATTTGTTTTGACATTGCCAAACTTAAAATAATTATTAAATGGACAATTTTTTTTATTAATTATAAAATCTCAAAAAAATTCCAAGCCTAGTTTAAAAATTTGAGCATAAGTCTAAAGTGGGTAAGAATACTAAAAATTAAATTATTAATTTAATAAATGGCGGGGGATGAAGAAAAATCAAGTTAGGGATTGAAAGAGTAAAAATTTATATCTAAAGATTTAACTATGTAAATGTGTGCAAAGAATACCAAATTGGAAACTAAGATAAGAAAATAAATAAATGTAAAAAGAATGTGGAAGCATAGAAAGGTACCTAGTCTAGTCTAATTAAATAACTTTCATAAATTAAACACAACTAAGTTTTAGAAAGATGTCAGTCATTAAAACAGAAATAGAGGGAATAAATGGACAATTAGGAGTAATTTTAGAAGCGTTTTTAGGATGGGTGAGAGAAATTGACATTTAATTAAATTAAATAGTGATTTTTTTGTGCAACTAGGGGAACGAGTGACAAGTGTACGGGGGAGAGTAATTCTTAATTAATTAAAAATAAAAATAAAAACGAATTAAATGTGCAAATGACAAGTTGTCACTAATAAAAATTCTATAAAAGAAATGTCTGAGAGGAGGAATGGATCATGAATGCTATGAGTAAAGTTATGTTGTGAGAATTTCTTTGATTGATTTTACTTGTGAGAGTTGGGATACCTAGCTCGAGAAAGAGAGTGGGAAATTGACCTTGCGAGGCAATATGTGAGCTAGAGTTTTCTTGTTGTGTTTGTGCGTGGCCCTTTTGCGGCTCGGGGGGCTAAGGGGGAAGAAGAGTACCCCTAGTGTTGGCTGAGAGGTATCGGGGAAGTTTAGTGATTAGAAAGCGGGAGAACAGGAGGAGCGCGAGACCTGGGCGAGCATCGTCGACTCTTCGTGTTTCTTGTTCTGGTATTTTAAATTATGCAAATTTTATTAAAGTATAAATAATTAGTGTTTGAATGGGTATTCCATTCTGGTTTGTGTTGGAATGTTCCATGGTGCTTAGTGCGTATTTTAATTAATGTATGTCAGTTGTAGATGGACTATTGATGGAATGTTTCAAAGGCGGAAATTGTATCAATTAAATTGATACATGTTATTGTAGATTGGACTCCTCATGGAATGTTTCATATATTGATCCAGATTATTTTCGACACGAAATAAGAGTGGAGATATAATAAATAAATGCACAGAGATATCGTGGATATCTAATAATATAACAGAAATGTATCGGAGATGAAACCATAAACATAGAGATACAGTAATACATGATTCCTATTAATGAAAGAAATGTACAGAGACTGTAAAAATACAGAGTGAAAGACTTGCTAGAATGGTGGCAGCTTATCTCTGAGAAGAGATGTGACGACTACTCGCATTCGCAAGAAGATGATTACAATGAGGCTCTGAAGGCATTTTTACAATAAACAAGAGTGTCAAAAACCCTAGACATCCAAAAACCTAACCCTATGAGATAAAGCGCCAAAAGTCATGTGGGCCCCATTTGGGTAAGTTAGCACATCAACTTCCTGAGGTCGTAACTTTTGCATACGATCTCCGCTTTAGGCGCATGATAGCTCGTTGCAAAGGCATCTTCGAGGAGATTCATTTTGGGGGCAATATATAAGGAACTTCCATATTGCTCCCTGTTTTTCCAAAAACGTCGTTTAGGACCTCAAACTGGTCCTGTAAGTTAAAAACTGCTAAAAATAATAAATTACCAAAATTTTCAGAACACTGTTTTGAGCCAGTTGGAAAAGGTGGGTGGCCACCGATATCCACCTGGATCAATCCCCCCTCCTTAGGAAGCAATGGTCTCCATTGCGTTTAGTTCCCGGGGGAGAGGGAAAAGCGTTTGTTGAATCTTCATCTCGATGAGTTGCTTGCCTTGTTGAAGGTTGTCACGAACATGTGGTTGGAAGGGTTGGACATTTCTAACCAATTTGGCTACATGAGATCCTGTGTGCAAAAGGAATCTTTGCGCTTTGCTGCAACCTTGTCGACCTGCTTTTGTTGGATAGAAGGTGCTTGGGGCGAGGCTGTAGTGGTTGTGGTGTCCTTTTATTGTCATTTTGAACAGATTCTGAAGAAACTGAATTTTGCAGTATGAGATACTACCTTGCGGCACTGTTTAGGTGGAATAATAGTTGGAACTACCTCCGGTATTCTGTAGAGATGACCCCCCAAAGTAACAATGACACTACGGGGTTGAGACGCATAAACAATGTGGCGTCTTCACATATATGGTTGGCCCAAGAGGACATCACAGACATCCATTGGGGCAACATCACATAATACATCATCCTTGAAGGGTTGGATGCCGTATGACAATCGACACTATTTGCTGACACGGAGATTTCATCCTTGGTGAAGCCACCCGATGTTGTATGGTTGTGGGTGTGGTGTTGTCAACAATCCCAACTATTTGATGACCTCTGTTGAGATGAGGTTCTTCTGGCTTCCGCTATCAACAATAAAATGCAGCGGAGTCTCATTCACCCACATCTCTGAATGAAAAAGGCACTCCCCCTCTTCAGAATCTGTTGGTTCTTCTGGTGGAATTGTTACGATCACAACAATAGCAGTGGGGTCTACGTCAATAATCTGTCCTTTACCAATATTTTCATAATCAGATTCTGAATCAGGTTTTGGATCCTTGTCTTTGATCTCGGCCACCAATTAATGTTTTGAGCGACATTTATCGGTGTTGTGCCAGGGGATTTTGTGGAAATCGCACCATTTTTCGGTGTTCTTATTTATCTTCACGCGACCCTTCTTTTCCTGGGGCTCTAGTTTTCGGGAGACTGTTTGTTAGGGTCGTCTTTGTCATACTTTGGTTGTTGCAGATTGGCAGACCCGAAATCCCGTTTGTTCTGGTGCTTAAATTTTTGCTCGATTTTAACAACATATCGATAGGCAGAACCGAGTGATAATATGTCTAGAACATCCATTTCAATTTGGATGTATTTGTGTAGAGCTTGGCGGTATTTCAAAACCAAATGTCATTGGGAGTCTTTGATACCCAGCTTGGTGCACAAGGTATGGAAGGTATTGATGAACTCCGGAACTTCTTGGCCCCTCTCTTGCCGCAGTGTGGTCCATCTCACGTACTGGTCCTCACAGTTTCCAACAGGGTAATACTGTTCATTTACCGCATCCACAAAAAAATCCCAAGTGGACTCGACCCCATATATTCCAGACTCCTCTGTGGAACTCTGCTCCCAGTAAGTTTCCCACCAATGTTTGGCATGGGGCAGAGATTTAAGGAGTGCGAAGGTGATCTTTTCTCTGTCAGAAAAATTGTGAACAGAGAAATAACCTTCTAGCATATTTAACCATTTATCTAGGGCTTCTGCATCTATCTGTCCTTCAAATACAGGAAT
>JASDQU010011738.1:0-23652 GCA_032191745.1 Picea mariana
TTTTGGTGCCTCAGAAGTAGAATACTTGGGTCATTTGGTTGGCAAGGATGGCGTCAGGGTGGATCCAAAAAAGATTGAAGCTATGCAAGACTGGCCACACCCAAAGACTCTCAAAAGCTTGCGTGGATTTCTGGGCTTAACATGGTATTATCGCAAGTTTGTTAAGAACTACAAAAAGATTGCAACACCTCTCACTGCTCTCCTAAAAAATAACTCTTTCACTTGGACTCCAGCCACTGCTCAAGCTTTTCAAACCTTGAAGACGACCATGTGCACCACTCCGGTTCTGGCCCTTCCTGATTTCACAAAGACCTTTGTGTTGGAATGTGATGCCTCAGGGAAAGGAATCAATGTTGTCCTTATGCAAGAGGGTCGACCTTTGGCCTTCACCAACAAGCAACTTTCTGAAAGGAATCTGGGCAAACCCATTTATGAAAAGGAAATGTTGGCTATTCTACATGTTGTTGATCTGTGGCACCCTTATCTCTTGGGGAAACGCTTCCAAATTAAGACCGACCATCAAAGCCTCAAGTACTTTCTGGAACAACACATTTCCTCCTAGGACCAACAAAAATGGGTGACTAAGCTCTTTGGTTATGATTATGAGATTATTTACAAGAAGGGCAAAGACAATGTAGTGGCAGATGCACTGTCCCGAAAATATGAAGAAGAAGGATCCCTTTTTTCCCTTTCCTTCATTGTACCCGATTGGCTCCAAGTTGTGCGCTAGGAATGGCTTTAAGATCCCAAAAGTTCACATCTGATCCAACAATTGCAGACCAAGGCTCCGGCTCCCCTAGGGTACTCTTGGCTCCAGGATGAGCTTCGATACAAAGGTCGTTTGTATTTAAGTAAACAATCAAAGCTTAAATCCACGGTACTTTTTGAGCTTCATGCTACACCCACATCGGGGCACTCAGGGTTCACTAAAACATATGACAGGGTCAAACGTTCTTTTTTCTGGGATAGTATGAAACATGACATCCGTAATTTTGTCGTTGAATGTAATGTGTGTCAATGCAACAAGGGAGAAATAGTCAAATCTCCGGGCACACTACAACCGCTTCCGATTCCACCTGCTATTTGGAAGGATATCTCTATGGACTTTATTACTGTCTTACCCAAATCAGGGAATAAATCAGTTATAATGGTGTTTGTGGATCTCCTTTCCAAGTATTCTCATTTCTGCGCTCTCCAACACCCATTTACTACATCCACGGTGGCTTAACTTTTCATGGACCAAGTCTTCAAGCTTCATGGCATGCCACACTCTATTGTTTCTGATCGTGACCCAACTTTCACAAGCAATTTTTGGCAAGAATTGTTTAAGCTACAAGGCACCCAATTGCATCTCAGCACAACTTATCATCCCTAGACTGATGGTCAAACGGAAGTTGTCAACAAGTGTTTGGAAATATATTTGAGGTGTTTTGCCTCTGAAAAACAACATCAGTGGGCTCAATGGATACCCCTAGCCGAATGGTGGTACAACACTTCCTACCATACAACTACTCGCATGACTCCTTTTGAAGCAGTTTATGGATAGAAGCCACCACCTTCAGTGCTCTCATACTTACTGGGTACCTCAAAGGTCCAGGCGGTTGACCAAACACTTACAGTTCGAGAGGATATTTTTCGTACCCTTAAAGAGAACTTGGTCATGGCACCAAATTGCATGGGGCAACAAAAAGATCAAGGTCGCTCTGAACGTCAATTTGCAGAAGGGGATCAGGTGTTTCTGCAACTGGAACCATACAAGCAAACTTCCCTCAAGGCCGAGCATTGTTAGAAGCTAGCGCCCAAATTTTATGGTCCTTATATAGTTCTCAAGCATGTGGGACAAGTCGCATATCAGTTAGCTCTGCCCAGTCAGTCGAAGCTACATCCAGTTTTTCATGTTTCATGCCTAAAGAAGGTGATTGGAACTAGGTGCAAAATTCAAACCAACCTCCCCGAGTTAGCTGAAGAAGGATCCATTTGGCTACAACCAGAAGCAGTTTTGGACCAGCGTGAGCGTCGCCTGTGTCAGAGAACCATCAAGGAAGTGCTAGTCCAGTGGAAAGATACGACTCCAACAGATGCCACTTGGGAACCAACTACCATTCTGCAGCGGTTTCCACATCTCAAGCCTTGAGGACAAGGTTGTTTTTAAGGGGGTGGACATGTTAGGGTCCTAACCCGCACATAGGTAGATCAATATATTCAGATGTAATAAAGATCAATATTAATAAGGCCTTTCAATAAAATAGAATAAGGCGGATGTAAGAATACCTAATAGAAGCTTCCACTTCTAGAAGGATCTTCCTCTAGATGCTTCTCTTGATAGACATATTTAGTATAAATAAGGGTTGAGGGTATGAAAACCCTAGCTTGGAGATTATTGTAACAGAGCGCTGCTCGATTGGAGGTTTCCCCCTTGAAGAGGCCTGTGAACATTGCTTTCTGAATCAAAGTGCTATTTTTTGTTGTTGTTCTTATATCATTTATGTGTTATTGTGGAGATTATGCTGGATATATTACTGTTATTCTGCCATTTCTAGCATTTTATTTATGTTCTACATATTTATTATATCTGGTATGTTGCATCGTCACTATCAAGACCGGAAGATCTACGTATGGTACCCCCCAAAATATCATTTTTCTCGTTCTTCTCATTGACCATAGCGCCAACTGTCTCGAAAATCTCTTTGAAGATCCATGCAACTCAACAAACATGAAGCAAATATTTGAGGAAGCAAGATACAAATCATGAAGGTAAATCTGATCACTGGATCTTTATTTTCATTGCACAAAGGATTATAGATCCACAATTTGTTGGTGTAGGCAGGGAGGATACTTTCACTTGGATCACCACCGTGGACTAGTCAAAATTATCAATGATCAGATCTGAATCCCAGCCGATCACAGTTCTGAGGAAGATGTGCAGATTATATCTCTGCAAAATTTTATGGGAGCATATAGCATCCTTTTCACAACTTAATTGTACAAAATCCGTTGAATTTCAGGTCACTATCATAAGCATTACACATTTGGATATTGCAAACCAAAAACACATAATGAAACATGCCCGTCCTATCATGAGTGATGTATATAATATTATTTCGGTGGGTTGCAAGAAGACGATGACTTGAGATCTTGGGTTGCTTGATGACGTAAGAGGATATCCGATTTATATCTAAGGTGTGCTCTAATTGTAAAGATCCATTGCACTTGTTTAGATATGACGAATCTAGACAACAAGATGAATGCTTACGATAAAATCAATCCTTCGCCTCCTTCATCAAGCCATGAGGCACATAAACAAAAGAGAAAGAAATCCCTTCTAGTTGTAGTATGTTCCGTCATTCTTTTAGTCGGTGTAATTTGTGTGAGCATTCAATTTACCCATGATGAGAATTCTGGCCATAATCGGATTCGATCCCCAGATCTCATCCGCAAGATCTGCAACTCAACATCCCATCACAACCTATGTATGTTGGCTTTCCGGCCGTGTGCAGGATATCTGTGGGTAAACATGAGATAGCTTGCAATAATCACAGTGGAGGTTAGTCATGACGAGGCCATTAGGGTTACTCAATTCGCCATGGATCTATACAAAACAATTATAGGCAAGAGCCTCGGAACCATTAAAGATTGCTGAAAATTTTTGATTGATACAATGATCAACTTAACTCTTCGGTTTCAATACTAGTAGAGCAAGGTTGGAGGTAGAGGATAGCCGATCTGAAGACATGGCTCAGCGCGTCGCTCACTAAACCTTCGACAAGAAATTCCTGTACCTAATATATACTGTAGCTGACTGAAGGTATTCGAGATCACTGTCTACATATACATGGTGAATGAGAAAAGATCGGAACATCATAGTCTGAAAGGTGCAAATCCGTAATGATAGACAATGTCTATCCTTTCTCTAATCAACAGATAGAACACAGATCCTTGAAGATATGTGTGAGATCTGATACAATTTTTTTAATAAATTAAAACCTAAAGCCAAATAGATTTGAAAACCATAATTCCTGGAAATGCTTGCGGTGATTTTGTGCAGGTACTACATGTAATTATCAGCTGGAAGAATTGATACACACAACACAAAATAGATCTCATAACATGAACTCACATACCATACTGAAATGATAGAAAATAGTGTTCCTAAGTTCCCTACCACATCAACGGTGTTCTCCTTCACCCAATCCCTTTCACCCAATCCCTCACGATTGTCATGAAATTATGATAAAGGTCTTCAATATTCTCATGAACTCACATACCATACTGAAATGATAGAAAATAGTGTTCCTAAGTTCCATACCACATCAACGGTGTTCTCCTTCACCCAATCCCTCACGATTGTCATGAAATTATGATAAAGGTCTTCAATATTCTCATGAACTCACATACCATATTGAAATGATAGAAAATAGTGTTCCTAAGTTCCATACCACATCAACGGTGTTCTCCTTCACCCAATCCCTCACGATTGTCATGAAATTATGATAAAGGTCTTCAATATTATTCTTATTTGATAAAAAATTCAATTTATTATTTAAATCCTTTTAAAAATTAACTTTATATGTCATCAAGATTAAATGTGTTTGTTTATCATAATTCTTTTCAATTTTAAAATATTCTTTTCAATTTTAAAATATTCTTTTCAATTTTGATTTTAAAACATTATTTTTAAAATTTATAAAATTATTCGGTTAAAAAAAAGGGCATGAAAGTAAACCTAAATCGACAATATCAGCATGAAAAGCCATTAAAAAATTAGATTATATTGCATGTAAAAATAAATATGAAATTCAAAAAATATAAAATTTACATATTTTTAGAATATGATAACATCGACAATTTTTTTTTGAATGGAAATTGAACTTTGTATATATTAAGGGGTGTTGTGTTAAGCAAAAAGTAGACAAAACAAAGTACAAAATGAGGCTTCTAGTATGACAAACTTTCTAAAACTATAACAATAGAGAATATAAGCCTACCGAGATTGATACTTTGCTCTTCAAAGATGATTACATCTTTATAAAAGCTCCCTAATCACCATACAACTTTATAATACATACATTAATTAGAAGATACAAAATCCTAAACTTATAGAGCTCTAGGAGGGGGAAGGTATCCTTCCTCTATTTCCATAGGAGAAATGCATTGATTACTGGTACATGTTCCACTGTCAACTCCATCCTCTCGAGGTAGAATTTCGTCCTAGAAAAAGATGTAGAATTTGTGGGTCGAGGATTGATTTGAGGCTTCAACTGTTGTATTTCAGACTCCATGTCATCCATTCTCTGGTTGAGAGCAATCAGGGCTAGCTCTATATCCTAATTTTTGGCTATGGAAAAATGGCATAAAGCCTACTTGAAGTCCCCAAATTTACTAGAAATATGGTGTAGGGATGAACTATTCGCCTGGGTGATTTCTTCATGGTGTATGAGAATTTTTTTGAAATCGCGTCAGGATGGTTCCATAATTTGGGTCTGCAACCAAAAAGACTGGATTTCCCAATGCTTCGTAATACCCAGTTCATGGTCCTAGGAACTTACCAAAGAACAACTGAGATGAAGAGATTTAAGGAGAATATGACCATGATATTTATCAGAATTCAGGGATAGGAAACAAAAGGTCACAGAGGCCTCGGAATCAGCCACGTCTACAATCCTTTGGAAGAGGGCATTGAAAACTCGCACTGAAACCAGTTGACCCGATTAAACAAATGCACAAAATCCAACAAGAAATATATTCTTGTCACTAGTCTCAAAGCTCCTCCGGGATAAACCCACCATTGCAGCTAGAAAACCATTGTCACAAATCCTTCTCAATGATGGAATAACCAACTTGGGATCCATTGCACCTTCTAAAAAATCATCTTTCCATACATATAAATGAGATCTCACACAAATGAATTTAATCCCCAAGTGTGCGGGGAGGGGAACATGACACCCAAGAACTACCATCCACCAAACTGTGGGCACACAAAATGAAAGGGGAGTGAGCACTAAGGGATGAATCGGACCCCCCTTACCCCATTCACTAAAATTCCGCCCCTAAACATCCTAGCTCCTTCCTTGGATCTTTGGTCACCAAGAGATTTTAGGTCTCTTTTTATGTGGTGGATTTTAAAATCGTCAAAGCTTGCACTCAGAGTGATAATATGAGATATTATACCATTGAACATGTTGCTTCTAGGTTGAGTTATTTTAACAATCAATCGGACCACCATCATTGAGTCTCCAATTACTACACTTTTGGTGATATTTTGATCCTTTGCAATACTCAAACCATTGAGTAAAGCATAGGATTTAGTAGTGTTGTTTGACGTTGCCCCCAGTCCCCACGAATAATAAGTGACAACATACCTTCTATGATCA
Organism: Picea mariana; assembly: GCA_032191745.1. NCBI lineage: Eukaryota > Viridiplantae > Streptophyta > Pinopsida > Pinales > Pinaceae > Picea > Picea mariana. Next base: position 6,372 of record JASDQU010011738.1, read on the forward strand.
ACAAGACTCCCACCCATGCCACCCACCCCAATGATAACACCGAAAATTACAAATGAAATTATATGGGAATTTACATTGGCCTTTCTACATCTAAAACGAGTTCATTGGTCAATGGATGGTTTAACTACACCATTGAAACGAAAGATTAAAGCATGTGAACAGAATAATTATAGATGACAATAATAAGACATTCATGACATGAGTGGAATATGTACGAGAAACCATGAGGACCATATCATGTAAAAGCTATAAATAATAGTTAAGCTTAAAATAACATAAAAAATACCATATTAGCTATGTATCACTTAAAAATGCCATTGTCGGGTTCTCCTTAGCCTTTTCCAAATTAGTTGTGTTCTGGTGCTTTTTGCATAGATGAAGGGTGATAGGAGAGGGAATTTTATTTCGAGTGGGGATAATTATTAGGAGGACATTGGTTCAAAGTCGGACAACTATAAACCCCCATATCCATGGGCTCGACATCATGCCTTTGCAAGAACCTATCATTTTGAAATGTATCAATCTCATCACTGTTTGAAGAGTTCTTGTTTGGGAATTATACCATGTCCAAAGTATACTAGTCCCTTCATTGATTACCTTTGTTACCCTCACGTCCAAAGTCTTCTTGAATTAGGTTCAAGTAATGAATACCATATCCCTCTTCATTAACTAATAAAGGAGTTTCGACCCCCTCCACATTAACTAGGCGCATGTGGTGTATGCCACCCTCTATCAGTGGGTGGTATGATGAGCATCTCGTATTGCCTCTATGACCTCATCCAAGTTTCATTTTCATTGTGTTGTTACCATGCCATTTTATCATCATTATTGAGCTTGAATACTAGAGTATAAAATTCTCCTTGTATAAGTTGGTAGCAAATTTAAAAACCACTCAAGTTATAGAGTTAGTAGACATCTAGCTCTCGTAAAAACAATATATTTAAGTTTTGAAGGCAGAAGTTTGTATTATGAGTTTGGAACAAGGACAAATATATTTTGAAGATGAGACCATATTGGAATGTTGTATATTTTAGTGTTATAATATTTCACTAATCATTCCATAGGAACATTGCAAATTTATTAATTGATTAGGACATAGTCAAAGCATTGAAGGAATGGTTGTCTATAAAGGACTAATGCCATCGCTACTCTAACACCCATTAACATTCTACACCATGTTGTTTTCATCCCTCCTTGCCATCATTATAATGCTTTAAAATAAAACGTTGTTAAACCGAACATCAACCTTCTTCCTTTGTATGTTCATATCTCGTACACATAGATATGGAAAACAATGAAAACCCACATTAAAACCATTTGATAACCATGTATTAACAAGGTTGTGTGGTAGCGTAGTCCCTGTCGGGTTGAATTGGATAGGGAAAAGTAGGAGAGGCAGATGGAAACCGCAACGAAGATGCGGCAAGCATCATGAAGCATAGGTGGTATCCATTCAGTAAATGACATGTGGCCTCTAGAGCCCCATTTATTTTTGGAGAGTATATACCAAAATACAATTTGTGCATAGTGGAAGATTTTTTTTTATAGATTGGTGAAAGATAAAAATATATGAGGACATAAATTTAAAAGGAATTTAAATGTGTTTGTGATATAGACTGGTGAAAGATAAAAATGTATGAGGACATAAATTTAAAAGAAGATAAAAAAAAAGTTTTTATTTGAAATATATCAAAAGATAAATTTAAATGCATTTGTGATATACATTGGTGAAAGATAAAAAAAAAGTACGAGGACATAAATTTAAATGAGATAAAAAAACGGTTGGAAATTAGTTTAAAAGGAGATAAAAAATAAGTTTAGTTTGAAATATATTTATTTGAAATATATCAAATAATAAAAGGCCGTTACATATTTGAAATATTTCAATGCATTTGTCATATAGACTGGGATTGGGGCTCCAGCGGACCATAAGAGAAATATGTACAAGAAATAGGACTGTAGAAGGAAGAAGTGGGGGACGATAGAGTGCAATACCTGGAAAAAAAAATTAAATTGAAAGGTATCAGTGTTTGGCTAGACATTTCTATTTAAAAAAGTGGAATAACTGGGTTTATAAACAAAGAAGGATGCGATCAGTAGACTTACAGTGATGGTACATTTGATCCCTTTTGATATTTTCTTGCAGAAGTCGTTTCATTGATGTCATCGACGGCTCCTGGAATCATGATAACTACATGTTGTGTTTCGTTCACGACCTGCTTCAATTCCCTTTCGATCCATTATTCAATGTAGCTTCTCATTGGGGTGACGTTGATCTCATGCCGGGTTTTTATTTTGAAAAATTTGTTTTCTAATTCATGAAAGTCGATAGAAATATTACACAAAGCCTGATGAATTTCCTCATTTTGTACTGAATAGTGGACTAGCCAGTGGTTGACGTGATCTTGATCATATTCAAGGATACTGTAATTTTTTTCCAAAAACAACGCCTTAAACATATCAACCTGTTTATCGAAGTCTTGCCTAGTTAAGGGAAAGGAGTTTAGAATTAAGATTGGCTCTTGGAAATTTATTCTTTACAACCTTGTGAATAATTTTTCTTTCTTTGATATGGCTTGTTCACATGACTGAACAATGAGATGCATGTTCTTCACTTTTTCTTTCCAGCATTCATTTAATTGACAGATACGACTTTTGGATGGAAGATCTTGTTGTCTTCTTTTTGTTTCTGTCATGTTGTTGACAATGGTGCCAAAAGGAAGGACCATGTTTAAGTAGAAATGTTATTCATCTTTTAACTCCGCCTGCAAATGTTCAAGCAAAATATGTGCCCTGGTTCCAAGGGAAGTGATGGTTTGTGATGTTTCCCATGCCTCAGTAACCAATTCCATTATTTTCTTGATATTATTCTCCACATATCCTCTACAGGATGTGAGGAGGCTGGAGGATCCTTTTAAGTTGGTTGCAAGGGTGGTAGGCATGGCTATTGCCAAAGGATTGGAAAGAAATGACATAGGAATCAAAGCCTCTTCCAATTCCTTGAGTCGGTCCTTCAGTCCGGCATCCTCGACCTCGATGCCTCCAATGGAATCATGAAGTGCATCTCCACTCGCTATGTGAAGTTGACAAATTTGGGACGAACGCATATTGGCAAGGTCAACCTCTGAATGAGATTTTTCTTTCTTATTTTTTACATATTTTTTTATAATGATCAATTTTTTGGATTGGTTGTCAAAGACAATGCTCTAGAACACAAAGGATTCATCTTCATCAAAATTTTCAGTATCTGATATGTCCATTGGACCATTATGTTGGATGGTGTCTCCGGGCTGATCAAGGTAGAGGAGCACGCTATCTAGATCAGGCTCAAGTTCCATGTTATCACTTTGAATTTTGGGCTCTTCCACCTGCCCCACATTTTTTTTTCTCTTCTTGTGTACTGGAAGCTTGTGAGAACTATCAATTTTAGAGTGAGGAGGGTCGTTATCTCCTCCTTTGTTTGAATAAATCTGAGTTGCTTTGTTTTTGTGGTGGGCCATTGGAGAGATGCTCTGGGATGTCGTACTTTTTGGAGTGTTATTTTTCGATTAAAAACTCTTGTTACCGGGGCCTTTACTGCATTGCCTGTACAATTTAGTACTGCTTTGCAGTGCGTCTAGGTCGTCGGCATCAGAAGAAGGAGAGTTGTCGACAATGTCTCTATTTTCGGACATGTGTTTTTTGAAAAAACAATAACTGAGGCCTAGTGTTTGTAATTTTTTTCGGAAAATATTATCGGGGTCGAACCCTCTTAGGCTTTCAACATATATGAGGTTAAAGTTTCTAGAATGCACTATGAATTTGTCAATTGTGTTTTCATTTTTCAACATGAAGTACCCGACTTTCCAAGGTAGAGGAATGAAATGTTTTTTTCTCTTCTTTTGTGATATATGTGACCAGTAGTTGTATTGTCATGCTACTTATGCAACAAACATTATGTTCGTAATGTGACATCAAAAGAGAGCAGGTTTTTTCGTGGAGCCAAAAATCCTTATGACAGAGTAATTATCCAAATGCTCAAGTGTCCCCTTCCTGTCCAAAAAACTGGTTGTCTGTTCAAATATGCGGGGAGCATCTTCTCCTAACAAAAAAACTTTGAAAACAGACACAAAGCCATTAAAAACCTCATAAAAACAGTGGGAAGCCTTATGCTTCCACAAGGCCTGGTACTAGAACATTACTGGGTCAAATTCCCAGTTGACATTCTTGGACGGAGATAGTTCTAGAAACTGACAGCAATGTGCTATCGCAAAAACTAAGTAGGACAACATATAAAATTTATTTTCCCTTTTGAAGCTTGACAATTGGGAACATATTTCATGGGAAATTAACTTGCCCCAATAAAAAATGGCTTATTCCTTAACTGTGAAATACAAAATATAAAGAGCCATCCGGGAAACAGTTGTTGTGGATTCCTATCCCGTTATTCTTGTAAACAACCAGGCAATTTCGCGGAATGGATTTCTAAATGAACTAACCTGGAAGCTTGTGATATCTTCAGGAACTATAATCTGGTCTTCCAATAAATGGGGCAAGAGTTCCAACCTGTTATTATACTTTTCTAGGAACGGTTTGCAATCTTCTCCTCTTAACGTCAATGTTGCCTCCGACAATCTTAACATCTGGTGGAAGACCCGAGGTGACAAAGAAACAGAAGAGCGGTCTCGCAGTGGAATAATTATTTTGTTTGAAATAAATTTATCGACACACCAAGAGACCAGATCCTTACAGTCAAAAAATTCAGAGACATAGCCTGCACGAGCAATCCTAGAGTTCCAAATTAGTTGGTTTTGGGAGACAACGGTTGAGTAATAAGAATATGCCCTGGACCACTGGAAGTTCTGGTCCTCGCGCCTGAATATTTTCATTGTATCTCCATAGAATTGTTGTCGAGTTGATGCCATAGGTTTATGAGAACATTGGTTTTATCCAGACGATGGTTGAAATGAACAGGTTGAGCTGATAATGTAACTCTCCACAAAATCTTGGTTAAGTGCTTATGAATGGGAAAGCTCCTCGAGCCTTTCGCTAATTAATGAGAATCTCAATGGGTGGTGCATGATGAAGTGTTAGCAGTAAAGATTGCTTATTGCATATTTAGAAATGTGAAGGTGGTGGGTACGACAAAGAGAAATTAAGGATTGGAGGTTTCGTGAACGTGCCAAGCCGACGACGTGCGAACGGAATTTCATGATTTTGAAATCAACACTTAGAAGGGATATTTTAACCCCCTACAAATCTTGGTTTAATTCGTATTAATAGGATATTTCCTCGATCCTTTCGCCCATCAATGACAATATATACAGTTCCTGCATGATGAGATGTTAGAATTAAATGTCAGTAATTGCATATTTAGAAACAAGATATGTATATATATATATATTAAAACATTTTTTTTGTTTTTTATTCTAGACAAGTGCGAATGTCATAGAGACGCGAGAGAGAAAGGAATGAATGGAAAGGTATGAAAAGTGGTTGGACGGGATTCAAAATAGGGTTACGGGAGATACTTAGGAGAGGCGAGTGTTCCACGGTCAAATTTTATGTATCGGAATTTTTTACTGCAAAATGTGTAAAACGAAAGAGAGCATGATGGGGCAGTTCAGCGATTGGTTTGTATATTTGAAGAATTATGGGAAAGTGGCCAAGTATGACGATGGGAAATAGTGGGTCAGACTTGTTTTTGGAATCGAAGATTGAAGATATCGTGAAAGGACCAACCCGACGATGTGCAACTGACATTCCATGATGTTTGAAATTAACACTCGGAAGGGATAATATAACCATCCAAAAATTTTGGTTTTATGCGTATTGATGGGAGATTTCCTCAAATCTCGGTGTAGCAGTAATGTTTGCTAATAATTGCAAAAGGGCGCAGGCACACGAAACAACGATTAGGAATTGGGTATTTCTTGAACCCTCCAACCCGACGATCCGTGGAAGAAATTTGAAGAAATGGCGAAGTATGGAAAGAGGACAGACACACTTCAAAATGGGGTGACAATAGTTCCATAGGAGACGTTACGACCTGACAGTCAAATTGTATGTCTCAAAAGTTTTCAGTGAAAATTTTACTATATATATATAAACTTTTCTTTATTATAGACAAGTGCCAAGGTCGGGGAGACGAGGGAGAGAAAGGAATGAATGGAAAGGTATGAAAAGTGGTCGAACGGGATTCAAAATAGGGTTACGATGGATACTCAGGAGAAGGGAGTGTCCCACAATCAAATTTTATGTATCGAAATTTTTTACTGCAAAACGTGTAAAATGGAAGAGAGCATGATGGGGCAATTCAGCGGTCGGTAATATATACTAAATATGTACTTGTATAAAGTATGGACATGAGATTTTATAGAGCATGTACGGATGCCTCATTCCATACTTAGCCACTTTTTGGATCGTGGTTTCTCGGGTTGGTGGGCTCAAAATTGGGCCTCTATTGTTTCGTCCCTTACAAATAGCACCCAAATTTTCGCGATTTACAAATTGACAAGCGGACCTGCGGGCTGCCTGGCTCAATATTGCACTTCTATTGTTATGTGTCCTCCAAATAGCAGTTGGAGTTCCACGCTATACAAATTGACAGACAGACTCTAGGACTAGCGGGCTCAAGATTGCGATTGTTTACGGATGGTCATCCCTATCAACTATCTAACATTATCTAAAAACATTATTTTCAAATACGAAATTATTAATATTAAATATTGATATTGTAAAATTTAATTACATAAAATTATTAAAAGATGTTAAATCTCTTATTTAAAAAAATGATATTAATTCTATCATCGCAAGACCAATTTGAATTTTAAGGGCCTCGTGTTGATACAATAGCACAACTGGACTTTGCAGAGTTTATATTTGTTACTTACAATATGAAATGGGGAAGCGTTCGGTCGAGTTGGTGATATAAAAGTAAGTGAAATTTGAAGACGTGAATCCACCAACTTCCGCACCTAGAAATTTTTCGAAAAACGAGTAATACATACTACATATGTATGCTTATAAAGTATGGACATGAGATTTTATAGAACATTTATGGATCCCACATTCCATACTTAGCCACTTTTTGTATCGTGGGTTCTCGGGTTGGTGGGCTCAAAATTAGGCCTCTACTGCTCTGTATCCTACAAATAGCACCCAGAGTTTCGCGATATACAAATTGGCAGGCGGACTTGCGGGATGACTGGCTCAACATTGTACTTATATTGTTCTATGTCCTCCAAGAAACACTCAGAGTTCCATGATATACAAATTGACAGACGGACTCCAGGGCTGGCGAGCTCAAGATTGCCATTGGTTATGGATGGTGATCCCTATCAACTATCTAACATTATCTAAAAACATTATTTTCAATACTAAATTATTAATATTAAGTACTAATATTTTACAATGTAATTACATAAAATTATTAAAGGATGTTAAATATCTTATTTAAAAGAAAAAAACCACGTCTTTGGAAAATCGCGATCCAAAAGGTTTGTACAATTTGAAATGGGGAAGCGGTCTATCGGGTTGGTGATATAAAAGTAAGTGGAAATCTGAACATGTGTATCTGCCAACTTCTGCACCTAGAAATTTTCTGAGAAACAAGTAATACATACTAAATATGTACATATGGATCCCTCATTCCATACTTAGCCACTTTTTGGATCATGGGTTCTCGGGATGGCGGGCTCAAAATTGGGCCTCTATTGTTCTGTGTCCTACAAATAGCACCCAAAGTTCCATGATATACAAATTGACAGGAGAACTTGCATACTTCTTGGCTCACCATTGCATTTCTATTGTCTCGTGTCCTCCAAACAACACTCGGAGTTCCACGATATACAAATTGACAGACGGACTCCAGGACTGGTGGGCTCAAGATTGTAATTGTTTACGGATGGTCATCCTATCTAACATTATCTAAAAACATTATTTTCAAATACTAAATTATTAATATTAAATATTGATATTGTACATATTAATTACATAAAATTATCAAAGGATGTTAAATCACTTATTTAAAAAAAATGAAGGAAACAAAACAAAGTTTTTTTAAATTCTATCACCACAAGCATAACAATAACCAATTTGAATTTTAAGGGCCTCTTGTTGATATGATAGCACAATTGGACTTCTCACAATATATATTTTTTGATTTCAAATTATTCCAGGAGATTAATTTTACTTAGTTCATCGGTCAAGGAAAAATGCTAAAACAAGCCACATAATACATTTGCGTCACAACGCCATACAAATTGACATGCGGATTTGCGGGCTAGTTGTCTAAAAATTTGCAATTCTATTGTTCTGTGTCCTCCAAACAACACTCAGATTTCCACAATGTACAAATTGACAGATGAAGAATACAACCAAGAACCAACTAAACTCTAAAAAGGCCTCAAGAAAGTTCTCACAAGGTTCCATAGAGCAACACACATCAACCTTTGCATCAAACAATTTGATATACAAAAAAAAGATGTCGCAGCATTCGTTTTCTCTTACATTTGGTATATGTTCCCAGGAGAAAATAATTGGGGCCATGGGATATATGGGGTTTTCTTCCATGCTTCCCACTTTTGGACTTATGTGCAATCCGACAAACATTCATCTAGGTGTTGAAGAAATATTACAGAGACACATGAGATATTTTTGTTTCCTGCCAAAGTTTGATATGCTTTTTTTTTTTTTTTTCCTTCTTCAGCCGATATGCAAAATTGCATTGTCCTCATTTAAGGTAATTTTTTTGTGTATCTGAAAGTTGCTTAGCATGTAGACACTGCTTGCCTTTTTCTATAGATATGTTTCATACGAAAATTCTGCCAACCTAGGAAGCACATTTTGTAATAGAGGTTGCCTAATTGTACAATGCAAGGTTGTGTTGCCCATGGTTTAGATAGAAGCATTGACGCAATGTCCATATATATATGGACATTTTTCATCGCATTGTAGACAATCAATCGTATCATCACTTATCAAAGCGGAAACAGAAGCAAGAGAGTTGCATTTCGCACATATAGGCTCAAAGGGGGTCGAGTACGCATTCACTGCAACCAAAACACCTTCAACCTGGAAAACACGAGCATAGGAATTAATACATTGAACAATATAGTACACAATTGCACACCCCCCCCCCTAAAAAAAATAAAATAAAATAAAACAAACCGCAGAAATTTGGTGAAGTCTATTTGTATAAGCAAAGTGAGGATGATTCTGTGGATGTATATGCACAACAATTGTAGAGCTAGCTAGTTTCTTCAAATCCTGTACTATGTCTTCTCGCAACTCTATTACAAACGTTTCTTGGGTTGTGCAAAATATCCTTTCTTTAATGTCCCTTTTCTTTGTTAGATTTTTGAAGAGCATAAGTGGAAATTTCCCTTTATGCAATTGTTGTTCCATTGATGAAAAACAATTTGAATAGGTATCGAACAATTGCAGTTGCAACATGAAACAGTGCAATATTTTTGTAACTTACCCGAGATACATGTGCATGCGAAAGTAAAGGACAAAACTAGATATGGGAAGTGGTATCATTTCCTTGTCATTTTCCGAATCTCCATCCTTTATATGGAGAATGTGTTGCGAGCCAAGTTTTCTCACCAGTTTGACAGTTGCACCAATGGTTCTAATTGGGTAAATATCACTACTCTGTGCAAGCTGGCTGATAGTCGCATCCGGGACGAAACAATATTCTGAACAAACAACGAGAATTTTTTCCACAATACTTGTTTCATTGAGCAAAATAATCCGATCACAATCACCACGGTCATATACTGTTTTGGGCAATATATTAAAATTTGTAATGGATATCCCATCACCCAACAATATATTTTCTGCATGTTTCTGGACAAGTTGTGTAGGAATAGTCAGTGTGACTACCATCATGGCCTCCTTGTTTGTCATGTCAGCACACATAATGGATCTAGTTTTGTTTTCCTTTTCCAGGTAGGTGTTATAGACAACCATTATGTCCCCGACGAACACTTGTCCAGTTCGGCTGTTGTTCAATCGCTCTATTGATAGTACTTTGGGTGTTACAATTCTAGACCTGGTGACAACTTTTGAAGAAGAAAACTAAAGTGAATGGTAGTGTGCATTTTTTTTTTTGTATTCTTATTTCACTGGCATAAATCTACAAGTACACACATAGCTCCGATGAAATATGGAGCCAGATTTTTGCAACCACACCTCTTAGTCTGTGGAACCTGTGCTATGTTCGTCGTCTCGCTTTTACTTTTTGATACTTCATGTGAACTGCAAACCATGTATTGTAAATCACATCAGCATATTCACCATGCCATATATGAATAAATAGTCAAGGATATTTGTTTGGTAAACATACTAGGAGTAGAGTGTATGCATCTTTACCTTTGGCCTTGTCGATCTGCTGATGTCTGGGATGACTGAATGCTCATGGCCATGTCACTAGTCCAACTTTTTCTGATGCAAGAATGTGTAGATGAACATCAGAAGGACTAAACAAGCATATGCATTGTACACTGTCCATAATAGTTCTTAATGTCACATGCAGGGTGGAAGGAGGTGGAATACGAAATAGGGTGTTAAGGAATATACTAAGGAAACATGAGGACCCGAAAAATGTGACTTGAAAAATGTGTAACAATAAATAGGGCATGAGGGCAAGGCACCACGTCCAATCTGTATATCGCGGACCTCGAAATCCAGGGGATAAATCTTGAACCCGCTAGCCCGACACTCACAATCGACAAAGTGGGTAAGTATGGAATAGGGTAGAAGTGTGACCATACATGTGAAACTGTTAGTCTACCAACTGGTGCACCAAGGCATTTTCGGAAATACCACTAAGATGTTCAATTAGAAAACAAAAGGGATAATAGAAAACGGAAAAGGTATAAATAGGGAGGGAAGAAAGGACCATTGTTGCCAATTCATCGTTTTCTAGTCTAATATTATATGCCCCCACCCAGTTTGTATATTTAATTTACCAACATACTTGGTATACCTTTTCGAAGATTGTACCACAGAACCCTCTGTTGCTGCACATACAAATTCATCTTCTTGTCCAACCAACTTATTTCTTCCAAGGTAGCAATGCCGAATATGAGATGGACATGAAGGCAAGTTAGTATGAAGACAAACATGTAAGAGAAAGAGAAACAATTATATTTATTTCAATGTAACAACAATCAGAATACGATTCACATGAGAATACACAGAAAGATATTATATTTGAAGGACGAAAAGAACACAAAAAAAGGTGCAAAGCAACAGAACAAGCACAACAAATATACAGACGGTAAATGAAAAAATGAACACTGGAATATGAAATAAGAGTACAGGTATCCACCTCTATAATTCCTCATCTACACTCCTGCCAAAGAGTCCATCGTCCTCTCCATCCATTATGTTTGTTTAAATGTAGCAATGTAGGAAAAATACAATGGACATGAAGTAGGTTAGTATGCAGGAAGACATGTAGTGAAGATAAGTTATTATGTAGGAAGGTACGCAACATCTACACACAATAAACTAGGTGAACAAATTACAGACATGAAATGAAATACAAAACAACAGAATATGAAATAACAGTACAACCATGTACCTTTCTATCTCCTCTTCAACAAATGTAGCCAAGACTCCGTCATTTTCTTCAGCTATTCTGTTTGTTTGAATGTGGGAACACACAAAATACAATGAACATGAATGGAAGTTGGTATGCACTGGAGAACAAGTAATATGTACATACAGTAAAAAAGACTGAACGAATAGTCTAAAAGATAGGCATAAACATGAACCTTTGCACTTCTCCATCCATAGCTATAAATATGTAATTTTTTTCCCTGCCCAAAATATATTACAAGCCACAAAATATTACGAAATTGCATGGTCGTAGCTAAAGGATTTTTTGGTTTTCTGTGGCAAAGTATCCAGATATGATTCCACCCATGGAAATACAAGTTACTTATCCTCTACATAGACTGATTTTCCCACAATACAAGATTTTGGTTTTCCATGGAAAACTACCCAGATATGCTTCCAGACATGGAAATATAATTTTGCAAAATCTTTTTTGTACATATCATATCTCAAGTACAAGACAGATTGTATCGTGGGCACACCAGTCTGTGTAGAGGATAAAGAACATGTATTGTCATATTGTAACATACCCACTACCCAAATAATTTTTTTTTTTTCCGTTTAGTTCTCAACAATTAGAATCCCCGAAGCTTGTAGCCGCAAAATGCCAAACCCGGTCCACGGGTCTTTCATTCACCTATATGGTTTCCTTCACCTAGACCATAGTATTCCCTGATCCTAATTTCAGGTTATCGCGGTTTCAACTTTCCCATAGTCAAGGGTTCTTGTACTCTGTAATTCCCGATGGTCGATGAACTCCTTTTTGGCCTTAGCCCCTCCCTAGATAGGCTCCTAGTCCAAACGACTGTGTACCCAAGACCTCAGCCTTATGGCTTTTCCTTTCGTCGGGGTTTCAGGCTTTCTAATATTGAAGTGCATATGCACTTTGGATCCATGAGCCCCTGATTCCCGACGCTCCCTTTTAGCGTTATCCCTCCTGACTATAGGCCTTGAACCATATGACCATTAACCTGTGACCACGGTCTTACCTCTTATCAGAGTTCGGGGTTTCACATGTCGAAATGCACCAAACCTCTTATCAACGAAATTCCCAATTTCCCGATGCACAGATTCTCGATTTGACGTCACCAGGAAGCCCTTCCTCCGTAACCAAAATCAACAGCGGTGAGCAGTCACTGAGATCAATGGCTCCTGATCTCCTTATCCGTAGTGCCGACAGCTGGTTCCCACTCAAGGGGGCTTCCACTGCTCTGGATACACTGACAAATGTCCCCCAATAATCGGAGTATCGCATTTCTCATTTTCAAAGTGCACAAACCTCTTGTCACCGGGATCCCCGATTTCCCGATGACCCAAACGCCGATAGACGGCTTCCTTGTTGGGCCTTCCTCGATGGCTCCGATCTCCGCCACATGTATCCTCGAGTGGACGGTCTCAATTCCTCCGAGATTTTGAGACTTTCGATGTCCCGGTTCTTTCGACCTCAGAAATCCCGATTTCCCGATTGCAGATATTCCGATGGCTCCATCTCTCTGACACGCGTCCTAAATGGATGGATGGTCAAGATGATCTCTCGGGGTTCGTGACTTATAGCGTTCCGATTCCCTCGACCTCAGGAATGATGATTTCCTAATTTTCCGACTCTCGTTAGATCTTTGACACTTGTCCCTCTGAATGGACGGCTCGGATTATGTCGGGGTTTTCACCTAGGACTTCCCCGTTCTCTTGTCCCTGGAAATGTCGATTTCTTGATGCACCAAACGCCGATGGCGCTTGATATCCGTCACGTGCCCTCTGCCAACGGATGGTCCAGATCCTTGTCGGGATTTTGAGACTTTTGATGTCCCGTTTCCTTCGACCTTAGAAATTCCAATTCCCCGATTTTCTGACTCTCGCCAGATTCCTGACACCTGTCCTCTACTAGCTCCAACTGTGGCCCACACAACTCTCCTGTCGGGATTTTGCGTATCGCGATTCCAAACTGCAAGGGATTCCTTCGAAATCCATGATGCTCCGATTTTCGACTCCTTGGAATCCCTTGAAACATGTCTCACTGATGGATGACTCTGATCTTGTCGGGATATCGCAGATTGCGATTCCAAGCGACAAGATTTCTTCACTTCCGAAATTCCCGATAGCTTCAATATCCCGATGAATTTTTAGGGACTCTCCTCTGTTCACTAGGGATTAACCCTGGTGTAACTCCTGCCAAATTTGACGACTGTCGGGTAAACTTCCCAGATGTGACAGCCCAGATCTGTTCTTTCGCGCACACTCCAGAGACTAAGCTCCGGGCATCTTAACCCTATATAACGACTGACGGGTATCTGTTCAAGATCTGACGGATTTCGATCTATCCCACCACGCGCACTCTTCCACTACTTCGTGGATGTGGAGAGATCCATGGTCTAAATGTTCTCCTGGGTCTTGGGATCTATGATCCTGATTTCCTCGTTGCTCACGAGGATGGAGGGAAAAAGGGGCAAGATATGTAATTCCCTCGTTGCTTCCGTCAATCTAATGGTCGTGAATGGCTATGGGTCACCAGACGAAATCTCAGTCGTCGATTTGTCACATATCCCTACACTTCTACCTCGGAACCTTAAGAGGGTCATTCCTCTTCGTACAGGGTTATTAAGACTTGCACGCTCAATTCTTTTTATTTTCTGGGTTCTTGGTGATCCTTTCTAAGAAGGAAATTTCTGTGAAGACATCTAATCCAGGGCATTCTTGGAAACAGACAAAGGGAAACCAACTTCCGAGGATGGACAGGAAGTCTGACTCGGTTCAGCTCATGCATAATCAAATCCGTTTATCAACATAAATCATGCATGGTTTCTTCTATTATAAGCATATATCTATTCATTCTCATCAAACACTGCATTGACATTCTAACACTGAAATCATTCACAATTTCACAGTTCTATGAGCATATATATACATATACCAGTCTATGAATTTCAATATGCAATATATATGAAACACTTATCAGATATAACACTAGAAGAGGGTGTGATTACTGAGAGGGGTGCTCGTTTCCACCCAACCGTAGGCATAGTGACTCCCAACGGATTTACCACTAGAGGCCCCTGAGCTGAGACCACGATGCTCTGAGACTGCGTCTCTCTGTCTGCCAGTGACCAGGAGCGAAGGTTGCAATCCTTCCTCTCTGCTATCACTCACTCTGCATAATTCCAGAGTTCCCCTCGTGTCCCCCTTCCATCGCTTCTGCCATACGCCTTATCCTCTCGCGAGGTTGCATGTGGCACGATTACCCTCGCGTCGATCAGGCCTGACGGCTCTACGGATGGGTGGTTCACCATCCCATCCCTCATCAAGCCGCCCGCCTACCAGCCTGCGAGACATTAAATTTGTGGGCCAGCGAGCCGCTTTTGGTTCTCCGGGCCAATGGAGTCCAAATACGGTATTCATTCAAGGTGGAAGTTAACGCCACCTTTTCAGGTGCCTTCCACCGCCATTGTGGTCTCTTTTCTGCACATCCCCTCATCATCAGTCCTGCAATAAATTCATAATGTTATTTACATTTATCGACCTTTTTCATAAGGTCCATTCACATCATACATTCACATTTTCATCATGCTTTGGCATGGTAATTCCTATATTAGGATTAATTACAAATTTGGGGGAAACAGGGTGTTACAATTCCCTCCCCCTTAAAGGAACACCGTCCTCGGTGTTCTTTCTCAAAACACATTTCATGCCTTTCTTATTCGGCCACTTCAGAAGTCTTGATCTTCATCATCTTCCTTCAATAATTCCTCGACAACAAACACATTAATTCACAATTTTGTGCAAAAACATCTTACAAATGCTCAAATTGCAAAAGGAAAAGGAAATTTCGTATTCTTAGCACAATACTTATCTGTGCAGTTCGTGGATTGGCATCCGCATGGAAATTTGGATATCCATGCTCATCGTCCTCCTTGACGTACCTATAGGATGCAAAATTCCAATTCAATATCTCACAAGAGCCATCATAATTTTCATCTTTCTTTCCAAGGTTTTTCTTTCCACACGGGAAACTACCCACTACGTGCATTACCCCAATCGTTTCAAAAATTATTAAGGTCTCCTCTTCCTTGTGGTAACTCACCCTCCAAGCCCAGGCTCAGGCATCCCCTTCACTGTTATACAGTCCCTCGGGCAATCCATATTTCCCTGCCGAGGTTTTCTCGCATAGGAAGAATTTTAGAGGCTCTATCGAGTCTTACAATCGAGGCATCCTTCCGGCTGGGGTTACCTCAACACAATTTTATTTTAAGCGATCATGACTTATCACAGGGTTTTCATGTCTCAGTAGTAGTCATGGTCATCATCTTCAGTTTTGACAGCCTTCATTTGTTCCCTTATGAACATGTATTTTCTTCTCACCTGTATCACAAATGCATAACAAAGAACATAAGTAAAAATGTAAACATACCATTAAAAAAGATGTAAACAACAACCACCACAACACCATGAAATGAAATCAAAGCATTGTTATATTAATTCCAGTGCTTATGTACACGGGTTCAATAGAAACAACTATCTTCTTATACAATCCTACAATATATTTTCTTCTCTTTGTTCTTGCTCTCTACATCTCTCCAGCTTACAATGAGAATTATTGATTACAATACAATGCCTATGAGGGATATTTCTAGAGTTTTCCCTCTTTCAACTCTAGCTATCTAATCGGAATTAAAGCTACCTAATTTACGTTCATTACAATTAAATGCCTCCATATCCGACAGATGAGAGCAACGCTCAAGATTTGTTTACAATCTCCAAAACATAAATGCAAATACGCTCTCCTAACTATTACATTAATGTTCCTTCATTCAAATTCAAAATGTCTCAAAATATGTGTTGGTGAAATTCCAGTTGTCCTTGCCTTTGCACTTGCTTTGTTGGCTTGCTTACGATGCTCTTGCATAAATAAGTGACGAGAAAGATAAAGTTCAAGGAAAAGAGAAACAGGGATTTGGATAAGTATAAAAGACGGAAAAGAAGGGCCAATATATTCACATCTGTAATAGATATCCCATTTCCTGCCAAGATATATATTTGGAAAGAAGTGCAAAGGTGGTGGGCATAGAAAAAAGCAACCAGGAATATGATCTGGGATTTTACTTGGTTCTTGGTTGTATGCTTCATCTGCCAATTTTATATATGGCAGGAATCCGAGTCATTGTTTTAGTCAGTGAGCCCGCAAGTCCGATTGTCAATTTGTATAGTACGGAACTCTGGGTGTTGTTTTTAGGACACAAAACTATAGAGTGTTGGTTTTGGAGCCTGATTATCTTCCTGATTCATAGGTCCTTTCTTTCAGCCGTGTTTATACCCCATGAAGTATTTACACCCCAGAAGTATGTACACTCTTCCACACGGGGGAGTGCAGAGGGGGGGTACCCCCTCTGCGGGGTCCGGGGGGCCTATCCCTCCGGATGGGGGGTTTGGGGGCAAGTGGGCCCCCAGCGGGGGTTCGGGGGCGAAGCGCCCGAAGAAAAAATTGCCTTGTAAAAGTATATTGTAATGTCATTGTAAATCTGGACCGTTCATTATAAGGTCGCAGATCTAATGGTAGAGATTATGTTAGGGTTTTTTGCCCTAGAAGGCAACCCTCTTTTATGAGGGAAATGTATTGCGGCTATGGATGATGGTGAATATTGTATTCTGAGAGAGGAGACTGTGAGAGAAAGAAGAGGAAGTT